>VYZW01017057.1:39533-75388 GCA_013401315.1 Balaeniceps rex
TTCCTTTTTCCTTCCCCCCCGCCCTCCCTACCGGGGAAATTGTGCTGGGAGAGCAAATTTCTGAAATTTTTATTCCTTTTTTCCGTCGGGACTGGCAGCGGCTCGCTCTTAACCAGAGGAGTCTGGAGGCGTTTATAGAAAAGCTGGTGGACGCTTTTCGTTTTCAAAGCCAGCGTCTCCTGAAGAAATATGAAACACTTCTCCATAATGAAAGGCATGTGTTCTGTGAGGGGAAACTTCTCCCCATCCACCTCGTAACGCAGGAGGAGCAGGCGTAAGGGCTAATATTTACGAGGAAAAAGGTGACTTGTACTAAACCGTTCAGTTTTTGGTTCTGCTGCTACTATACAGCGAAAGTTTCAAGTTTTTCCCATTCAGAAACACTTTGTTACCGCTTTTATAACTTTCGAAGCGGTGGCATTATTGTACTACTTGTTGCTCGTCTGAATTAAAAAAAAAACAAAAAGTGACGTATCTCTAAAATAACACAGCTTTAAAAGCGTGGACTTGCTCTGGGAACAGGTCTAACCCATCACGCTACTTAAAGTTGACTCCGAAGCTGGCTAGACTTAAAAGAGGCACGTCTTTGAAATAATATGAAAATCTCTGTCTTGATATAAATAGATATCACGCTTGCTAAGAGGAGAGAAGGTTACGCGGCTTTTTTTGGGGTAATTGCAAGACGGAATTGCAAAGGAGCTTTGTAGCCATGAGAATGATATGTGGGAACAGAGAAACTTGCTCAAAGATCGGGCTTAATGTTTAATGTAAACCTCACTTCAGTCTACTTGAGGTGTTTGGAATTGCTTAATTATCTGCCTTATTTGTATAGTCTCATGCGTACTCTTATAGGTACTGACTTTAAACAGTAAACAGAAATTAGAGCAGTTAATTTGTGTTAAATTCTGGCGTTTTCTTCCCCCTCCCCCTCAGCACACGCTCCCTGGAAGGCCTGCCAGGTTAATTACAAAAACAACTGCTTTGACCACGTTTCCTCTGATATTTTGAAATTGCAAAGCAGAAATAATGGAAAAATAATTAAAGTCCATTAGAATAACGCCTGTCGAAATCCATAGTGGGAGCGTTCAAAATGTTAAAGGTGCTGCTTCTTCAGCTGGTCTGACCAAATCCAAACACGTGCAGGATAACCCGTTTCAACCTACGTTTTTAGATCGTAATAACTTTTATTTTTAGCTAAGAATAGTTGAATTTGAGATTTTGCTTCAGGTACGTCTGCAACCCATGCTAACTTTTTAGCTGTCATGTTCCAATTTAGGTTTTTTCCCCCCTGTGGTGTTTACCATATAGTGTAAACATTGAGAATTTCTCCTGGTGTTGAGAGAATAATAGCCGGCATTGTGCAAGCTGCTGGAACCGTACCTGAGTCTGCCACCTGGAGTTTGCTGCTTTGAAATGAATCGCTTAACCCGAAGCGGGGAAATTTGCAGTAGCATTCTGGTTTTTCCCAAACGAAAGGAATGCAGTCAGTTGCTTCGTTCTACCAATATAATCTCCCCCAAATTTGTGCTGGTTTTATGGTGGAACTTTTAAGGTCTACTAAAGCAGAGCAACACCCTTCAAGATAGCCGCGCTGAGATTTGCGGACAAACTTCGATACTAAAATATTTTTAAATCTCTTCACTTCTCTATGTCTTTCCTTTGATTACCTTTCATATTAAAAGATACCAGGCTGAAAAAGCCCACATAACTTCTTTCAGGATGTTTTCCTTTCTGAGAGGAACTGTGGTAGGCTGTGGTTTCTTGCTCGGCACACTCTACACAAAGAAAATTCATCCTATCAGATCAAGGCTGTCTATTATCTTAAGAGGCAGGATGCTGAATACAGCTCGGTGGTTGATGCAGGCGAGGATGTTGCTCGTGGTCCGTATCACATCGAGTGTTTTTGCAGTTGTATTCAGTTGTAGTAACATCTGATGGTCAAGAACAGGTCTCAGGGTAGACGTAAAGTACTTGATTCTTAAGGTTTCCAGAATAAATATTCAGGAAAGAAACTTTTCCCACGAAATAAGCACGCATCATAATTAGCTTTTGAAATAATTGCCGCATACCATTGGTTTTTATGCAACACTGTGTATCTGCTGTACAAATTAAAATAACTTCAAACAGTCAAAACCCTTTATAATACTTCAGTTAAGCGTTGTAATGTAAAGCAGCATGATCTTGAAAGAAGTTTGGGATCTTGTGAGTGCAAAAATATTACCTGACATATATTTCTATACTAATCAGCATTTTTCCTTCTCCTCCACCTCTTCCCCCCNGGTTTCATCTTTGGCTCGTCAAATGGACATTAAGCGACGCTGAGTGTTAACTGCGAGAGCTCTATAAGCACAGCGGCTGCTGGGATGTTGCGACAGAACGGTGGAAGTAACAAGCGTGGTTTGGGATTAGCCCGACTGTCTACCTCCAACTTCTTCACCATCTCTAATTCGGGAAATTGGGGAATGGGGCGCAGCACCAAGAGCAGCTCTCTGAGCAGCATTAGCTCCAACTCTGACTGCTATGATAATCCTGTTGTGGATCCAGAATATATCATGCAACTGGTGAATGATGTCAGAAAATTTGCAGATGTGCTGCTCTACTTGAAGGAAGCCGTTCTCTCAGAAGGTGTGTCAGTTCTTCTTTATTCTTAATTCTTAGATTTTTGGAAACTCTCACAACTCTATGAATATATTTTTAACTAGCCTTTACTGTGGTTATTCCCCCTTGCCCTTTACCTTCCCCCTTTATCCTCCCATCCTCCCTTCCTCCCCCTTCCCCTCCCCCAGCACGATGATTACGGGAAATGGTGGTTTTTAGTTTGGGTTCTGTATTTCCTCATCAGAACACTGTGCAACCTGTTTCATAATCATAACAAGGGAAAATAGGGTTTTAGCAGGTTGCTAGGCTGGTGGTAAAAGTTAGTGAGACCATCAACTGACTAGTTTTTAACCACCTGAATGTTTATTGTAATTCCAAAGAATTCTGTTAATATCTTGGTGATGTTCCAGTTTTCTAGGCTGTTTTGCTTTGGTTTTTGAAAGTCTTATACCCTAGTAGTTTGAGTTGTAAGGTAGAATGCAACTCTGCACTTTCTTCCTCTGCAAGATAAGTATTTACCATCATCTGCCAGCAGGTGGAAACTGCAAATTTTCTTGCTTACGAGAAGTGTGCATTATTGTGTGTTGCTATTCCTTTAGGGAAACGGTATTAGTCCATTTTTGGTCACCAGCGGGAAAGCTTTTATCTAACTTCTACAGAAATGTTATCATGTTAACAGCTGAAATGACAGCCAGAGCAGTTTTGTAGAAGATGTCCTGAGCGCTGAGCGTTTGCAGTCACCTCTGTGTTTCAAGTGAGTCTGCACGCAGCTGAAATAGCTCTGCCAAAAGGTGTGAACACATCTTAACAGAGCAATAATTTGAGACTAGCGAACACTTCGTGTCAACAGGGTTTTTGCTGAGCACACAGGATGAGCGGAGTTATTTGAGGTGGGGTGTCTGGTGCCTACTGGCACTGAAATGGGCATCCTGTGGGAAAGGACTGTGAAAATACTGAGGTGTTCTAGTTGCCACGCAGCAGTTGGTAGTTAATGTTCGGTTTCAAATTTTGGACTCGGAAGATCCAAAACGCTAACGTGGAAGACAGGAGTTGTCTTCTTGGTTTATACTACATTGTGGAATTAATTTGTGAAACAGTGTTGTCCATTTAAAGGATTGTTAAGTTATAAAGGGGAGATGTTTCTTTTCCACAGTTGGGAGTGTTCTTTTTCACATCTGTCCCCAGAATCTCATAATATAGTGAGTTCTGTAATATTGGGCTTGCTTACTGCTGGCTGGAGACAACCTCCTGGAAGCTGCATAGTTTGGATTGCATTTCCCCTTCTTATTTCTCTTTGGAAATGTTTACAGTTGCCTGTCCAAAAATTAACAAGAACTTACTAAGGTGATCGAACAGGCTTCTTACACATGAAATTCTGGTTCGTAATGCTTGCAGTTTGCCACCGTCCTGAAATTAGTTACGTGAATTATTCCAAGGCGGAATCAATTGCAGAGATAGGAAATTAATGTCTTCCTTTTTGGACAGCATTAATCTATTGACTTGGTGTAGATTTTGTTGAATATTAAAACTTTTCCCTAAAGTTTATGAAATAAGAGCTAAAAATAAATTCTGCTACTAGCTACAGGAAAAAAAAAAAATTTAGATGTGTATATGCTCCGTGCATCGTCAAGCAGTTCAGAAGGGGCAAAGGTAAGTGGTGCAACAGGGTTGCATCAGTGAGCTTTTGTATTTGCCTGGTAAGCGTTCCTAGAGTCTGCCATAGGTCTTTCAGCCTCTAACCACTATTCCCTCAGGTAGCTTCTACCTCTACTGTTAGTCATAGTATTGTCACTTTGGCAGATTTGTCTAAAAACTCCTTTCTATGCCCAGTAACTTCACTCTTGACCACGCAGCTCCCTGTTCAGGACTGGCCGTTCCCCGGCTGGGGTCTGCGTCCGTAGGTAGGCTGATTCCAGTGGGTGCATGCCTTGAATTTCGTACTGACGGATGGTTGTGTTCCCCGCTCGCGTTATCTGAGCTGCCTTGGAAGAGCCTAGCCGTTATTCACCCATGGTTCACTTAACGTTCTCCTGATGTAGTGATACTGTCTTGGATGAAAAATCTAAGCTATTGTGGATTATAACACATATTTGTGTCTAAACTAGATCATAAATTCCTTTGGATTATAGACTTGTGCTGTGTTTTGTACGGTACCAATGCAAGTCGATATATAACATGAAGAATAAGTCGAGATCTCTTTTTAAGGGCAGAGTGGTATATAACTGAAACTTTCTGTAGATTTCAAGGCTATTTCTCTTTGCATTGCTTATGCTAATATAATTTAATTTCTTACAGTAGTCTCATTGCCATAATGCTGAATAAATTTTGGATATTACTTTTCAACAAAGGTAATCCCAGCATTGTAACTCCCTTTGAATATTTTCAGACTCTCAGCCAACAACGTTTGTTGTGTAAACTGAAATCTAAAAAACCTTGGAACCTCCTGGCTGGCACCAAGTAGGAAACTTGTTTCTTAATGATACTTCACATAAAAACCCAAAACACCCCCACCCCCCAAAAAAAACCCCACCCCAAATCCACAAACAAAAAACCCTCTGAATGTAACTGTAGAGCTGAAAAGTTTGTCAGCTGTTTGGACATGAGGGAGCTGCAGTTGCCTCTTGTGTTGAGTGAAATACCATGTGTTCCACACACTTCAGTTCTTGCTGTCTTTTTTTTTTTTAATTCCCTTTTGAATCTAGGCATTGTACTCGCTGGATGTAACGATCTGTTATTAGCGATCCACCTTGAGGCACAGGATCAAGATACTTTACTGATGTCTTCATTAAAGAAGAGGTCTGGGCGTTTTTTGAACCTAGGTCAATGAATCCAGCGTTGTTTCACAAGAAATTTTTTAGTTCATACTACTTGATGACAGGCTGAACCTGTAGTGGTTGAACTGCACAAAGAGTGCATCAGTCTCTTGGTCCAGTCTTCAGTTAAATTTCCAGATGAGCGAGATTGTGTCATATGGCTGATGTTAGTAAGGATAGTTATGGTGTCATCATGTCTTTGTGTTTGAACTGAAAGGTCGTCTTCATGTGTAGCATTCGTACTTTATGAGTCAGAGATAATTGAAATATATTGAGGAGACTCAAAATAAGTCCTTTTGATAAGAAGAAAATGAAAACAGATCCTCAGAAATCCCTGCCTGGAAGGCCAAACTTGAGGGTGTATGTTGAATTAATACCTAGAAGACTCAGATCATTACCTGCAATCTGTGCTACTCTTAAGACTGTTCATTTGAGTTTTCAGTTTTATTGACAGCATTCTGTATTCTTCTTTCAGTTTTCATGTACATCCTAAGTACAAGCTGGTAAGACATAATGGCTTGAAAGCTGGTGAGTTTTCTCTTTGTCTTTTGAGTTCCAATAGTAACTTTTCAGCTATCGGTTGAGAGTGTGAGAACCTAATGTTGCCTTCAACTTGCACCCCTCTTTGAAAAGGTGGGACATACGGTGAAGTACAATCTAAAGGCTGGAGCCATCTGTCGTCTTCAGAGGTAGTGGCACTCGAGAAGAGAAGTAGCTTTCCATGGTAGAGAATGTTTTAGGAACTGAGTTGTTTGCCTGCCACGGAGACCTGCTGAGGGCTTAGCAACCTGACCGCAGTATTGAAAATACTTAAGAATTTGAAGCGTGTGAGGTATACTTAAGGTAAATCCTGTAACTTGGAGGTTAATTCTTGTCCCAAAGCATGGGTTTAATGCGACTGCAAGTAAGTGTTCTTGAATTCTGAAGGCTGGGTGACTTCTACATGCATAATATGTTCTTTTGGAGAATAGGGGATAGGGGGTAACTGCTACATACTGTCCAATCTTTTCAAAATGTAAGGGTGCCTGTACCTCATAGAAGTTGTATAGAAAGCATGTAAGCCACTTTTTGGGACAAAACACACAGGACCTACCTCTTAAATTCTCTCACAGAAGTTTGTATCAGTTAAAAAATAGTACTGCTTATTGCATAGATATGCAAAGTTGAGAATCTACTTAAGAGTAGGTATTTATGTATGGGATCGGTGACACTATAGTCTGTGCTGTTACTGCATGTTATAAACTCCACTGCTGCTTTAAGCAAATGATGCCGCTGTGTGGTCTTTGCTCAAACGAGCTTCGTTTACTCAGGTTTAAAAGGATCACACAAAAGAATATTTAGGACACAGTCTGACTTCCTAATTAGAAGATATTTTACTAAGTGTTTCACTTTTAAGCAGTAAATAGTAGCTTGTATCACATCAGAGATGGGGGAAACATTCCCGTTCCCCTAGTCTGAAGATAGCTACTGGTTTTGTGACATCTGCTATTTATTTTTTTTTTAAGGAATGTAATGTATGCTTCATACTGTAAGGTCTGCCCTTGGGACTGTGGGAAATACTGTGTTTCATTATGAATAGCTGTAAGGGTAAAATTTGCATGTGGTTTAAAAGTGCAGGAGTAATTATACTTTATACTTTAATATATAATCTTCTTGACTGTACTTCAGAATATATTTTGGAATTATTGCTTGCTTTATCACAAACTTTGAAGTAATCTTCAAAGTGTGATACTGTGTGCTTCATGTGGGTACTTCTGCATCCTCTTCATGAGCAAAAACTTTTTTTCCCCAAGTTCATCCTGTCTTCAACTAATGTAAATGGTAGCTTACTCTAAAATGTTAATGTGCCCTTTTTTCCAGATATCGTAGAAAACAGAATAGGAAGATAAAGCTCTTGTCTTTCATCGCAGATTTCTCTTTGAGGATCAGATTTTGCTGTCTGGTTTCTTAGAGTTTGATAAGATTTTTTTTTTGTTATTGGTTTTTTTACAAACTGAAGCAGAGGTAAAAATACTGGTGAAGCTGGATATGGCCTAGTCAGGGATGTCTGCATCCTCTTTATAGTAGCACCAATACTTTCAAAAGGATCAGGAATGCTACCTAACTTGAAACCTTATTTTTGAAGGATAAGATATTCAGCCCAGTGGGACAATTTTAAAGGTGTGTCAAGTTAAATAGTTTCCTCAAAATAAGAAACTTGTAATCTCTAGTGACTTCAAAACCTTGGTTTAGCACCACGGAGACTGGTGTTAATCGCATGCTACACTAAAAGCCAGAAGCTGTCTGCTGAGTATAGTGCCTGAGGGTCGAAGATGAATGATTTCTCTTCAGCCCTTCCAGGCTTGATAATGTTTGCTTTCTTAGTACTGTCCGTAGTTTTAGTACCATTAAGGCCCTGTAGTATTTGTAGCATTTGATTTTTATTTCTTTGTTTTCTTCCAGTGTAAAACGTGAATGTCCTTTTTCTGAGGCAGTATTTTTGAAAGTCAGTTTGTCCTGTTTTGCGAGGGAAATCTGGAGTTCATTAGCTACTGCAGTGAAGATTACAGATTGAAATTATAATTTATAATGCTAGGTGTAATTTTGCTGTTTGTTCTTTATTCTAATTTTGATGTTTCTCAGTGAAAGGTGCTGTCTTTGATACACCTTAAACTGGATGTATTTACCCGTCTAATGATGCCTCGTAGTACGAATGCTCGGTAGGTGGGCAGACTGCTCTAAACACGGATCTGATAAAGTGTTTACCTTTCTTTGCAACCGTCTCTGGAAGGAATGTTTGGGGTTTATTTTTGTTTTGAGGAAAGTTGGACTGATCTGTTTAAAATTTTTGTGGAAGGCGGTGCTGGTTTTCTGTTTGTTAGTATTTTGTGTCCTAAATAAAAAAAAACCTTTATGGGAGAAGGGAAAGTAAAAGGCTGTCAGGGCAGCTGACTTTTGGGGACCGTGAGAACATAGCGATTATCAAATGCGTAACGATCTGCTTGTGAATTGACTAAATGACCTTCAAGAATCCTCGGGAAAAGGCAGAGGAGTTCATGTAAAGCATAGCACATTGTTTCTCTTCTTCCATGTAGCACAACAAAAAAAAAAGGGAAAACAAACGGTCTAGTAGATAATAAATCCTATTACAGAAATCACAACATTTGAGGATGTTGACAAATAGTCTGAAGTGGAATTGTAATGTTAATCGCTTCCAGGATCCACCGAAGCATTATAGACTTGTAATATCTGAAGAATAATTCTGTAACTTATCATTAAAACATGACCTTTTTTGTACGTTGTAGCTCTACTCAAACTTGGTCCACAAGGAACTAGCTGCACGTTTTACATGTATTAGCCTGCAGTAACGTTGTTCTTCCTCTTGCTGAACCAAATAAGGTGTTAAGAGGTGAATTCTGACAGTTTGTATTTGCTGCTTTGGATGTTATTCTTCCCACGGCAGAGTTGGCAGAAGTGACCTTGTGAGCCACAGTAGCAGGGAAGCCAGGACTAAGCCAGACCGGGGCTGGTGTAAGGCAGCTGGAAGGAGTAACTTCTGAAGGTGCTCCTGCAGAAATTACAGCTTTTCCTTCCCCACCGACACCTAGGTACACTTCTGTAACTGTTGAAAATCTACAAGATGCATCTAAAAGGGTTGTTTTCTTATTATAAAGCTTGTTATGTTTAGGGCTCTGTTTTAAACCATGCTAATAGTGTATTTCCACAGCAGCTCAGAGAAGAAACTGAAGCGTGAGCTGCTGTGATCTAGCCAGTTCTGGGGGCAGATCTGTGTGAAATCTAGTCCTGGGAAGAAAGGAACTAGTTTTCAGCCAGAACAGTTCCATGAGCTGACTGCGAGGTTGTACTGAGTACCGGCAAAAGAGGGAGAGGGCGGCTGGCAAAGGAACGAGTGGCCAGAGGTTAAAATGGACCAAGACTGCGAGGGTCTAGGCAGAGTTGGCGTGGCACTCCGCCCTGGCGTTACAGCGTACGCTGCTAAACCCTGTACCAGCAATTTTGTCTCCTCTGTTGAATGCTAATGTTGGGTTGACGGTTGGACTAGATGATCCTAGGGGTCTTTTCCAACCTTAATGATTCGATGATTCTAAGTTTGACGGGGTATAGGAAAGGTGGGGGGGGAGTGGAGAGAACAGCAAGCAGAAAATGCCCTTTGTAGATGGCAAATTAATCAGCCTTCTTAGCTCTGAGCTTTTGGCATATTTGAATTTGACAGTCATCTTTTAAATTTGCCTTCCTAAAACCTGCTTCTTATATGCAAAGACATATGTGCTTCCAGTCTTTGTGACCTGGCAATTCCTTAGTACACCCTTTCACATATCTCCAGGTAGTAGTCACTTCTAAATATTAGTTCTGTCAATCTGAAGTTGAAACTGTTCTTTGACAAATGTGAAATAGTCTTTCAAGCCAAGAGATGTAAAGGATGTAAACAAGGGGAAGAACAAAGTAAATGCTTCCGTAAATTTTTTTAACAAGTAAAATTATTGCTAAGAACCCAAAGCCAATAGTAGTGATTTTTTTTTTTTTTTAACAGCTTCTGATGCTTTTTATGGTAAAACTCAGAGGAAAAAAAATACAGGCATGTAAACTGCTGCTCTTAGTCGAGCTCTAGGACCACAGCAAGCCAGAGACCTCCTGCTCATTTTCCCGTACTTCCCTTACTTTCACACTGTCCTTTCTTTCTGGTCTCTCTCGTGAGCGGAAAGCACGGAGATCCCTGGCTGTGAGTCCTGTTCCTGCCCAGTGCCAGATTCCTCAAACCTGAGAGTTCTGCAAAGAAAGCAGAAGTTTGATGTACTCCAGAGAACTCTGCCCGTAAATGAACTAGAGAAGCCTGAATGACGGCAAGCCCACAACAATCCAACCAAAAGTAGTTTACAGTCAAAGTTTATGGGAGACCGCGGTAGCTACGGACCATGCTTTTCCCTAGGAATGTTATGCTTAAGCCGGGAAGGAGAACTTTCCACCTTTCTTTCCATTTCACTCCAGGTCATTCCACAACCCGTTTTGCCCAAGCTCCTCGTTTTCTACGAGTCTGCCATCTTGCAGGTTTTTGTTAGGGAGTCTTGGACTTCCGGATGCTGTGACCAGAGCCAGAGGAGCTGGACATTTTCTTTTGCTTTGCAGGTTTGCAATATTAGAGCACTGCTTAATTAATCCGCAGTCACGGAACAATTCTGCTGTTTCCAGTACTCCGAACAAGCGGAGGAAAAAAACCAACCTCCTCTTGAAGTTCAGTTCAAGCCAAGCTGTGTTCTTCAGAGTCAAAGAGTAAGCTGCCTGTTAAATGCAGGTTGCTAATGTTGGATAGTAAATGCTGTTTCTTCAGTTTTAGGGAAGATTGAAGTTAAATAATAACTTAGTGGACCAGCAGATAAGTTTGTGGCTGATAGTACTGCCCCTCCCCCAGTTGCATACTCCACATTCCTTCAGAACAAATGTTCACTTGTTGCTATAGTGTCTAAGATCAGCAGTCAGGAGGGGGGGGTTGTGTGTCTTGAAGGCCTGCGAGTGTTTAAAATGTAAAATCAACCCTTATGTGCAGTCCGGATATTTTCGTTGACTTAAATAATTAGCATATCTTTCTTTAGGAAAACTCGGAACTGTTTATAAGAGCACAGGCATTTTCCATTTCTGTGTTGCTTTTGAAGTGCAAAAAAAAAATGTAACGCGAGGCAAAACTCCGTTCTTCCTCCTTTTTGCATTTCTGATGTACAAAAGAATCTCAAAACACTTAAAGAGCCTTAGCTTGTTTGTGAATTAGAATTACCTTCCCTTTCCGTCACAGCAGCTAGACTAATGAAACTGAAATGACAGGATTAGCAAGATGAAAGGTGGGTAGTGAGGAAGAGGATGAATAGTCAGATTTTCTTTTTTGGACGTAAAGTTAGGCCTTTCAACAACAAAAATTCTTCTAATATAGTTTGCAGCTCGAAACAGGGGAACACTTGGACACAAAAACTTGTATCTATGAGAACTCTGCCCCGACACCCAAAAGGTAAGGTTTGATCCATATCCAGTGTGAGGTCTTGTTCTTAACAGCAATTCCCATGTACATGTCAGAGCTTTTGTGTTTAAAAACAAAACAAAAAAACCCCTTGCTCTAAATTAGTTTCCTACTCTTGGCAAAATGTATTATGGTGTATCCACAAAAATATTCCATTTTCTCATTTCTCTGATGCATCAATTTATCGCAGTTGCAACATAAAACAAGAACATCAATACTAGTAATTTTTGTATGCCTAACAGCAGAGTTGTGACCGTCATCTGAACGATCTTGGCTTCATGAAGATTTCATAGACTAAATAATTCCTTTTCCACCAGTTTCATTGGGAGCGTTTGCTCTTCCTATTTACGTAGCTAGGTCACAGAACTGAAGCAAGTGTTCATCTAATCTGGCAGTTGCAGCGGTTTGGTTATGTCAGATCTAATGTCCCGTTCATGGATTGGAGTTGGAACTGCATGGCAGGGTAGGAGATTCGATACAGAGCCTGGACCTTGATCTGCGTAGGTAGCTGTTTCCCTTTTTTTAAGGAAAGTAGGGATTTTATGGGGGCTCATTCCTTTGTCTCCCTAAAATGCCCCTTTTTATAGAAGATTGAGGTGACTCATGTAAGGCTGTAGAAAGTAGTTATGTTTGGGTTGAACTTTCATCTGAATGACATTCATTACAGAACAGTGTAACTGGAAAACATCGGACTTGAGGAATTTTTTTGTAGAGGCTGAGATTCAGCTGAGCAAAGCATTTTTCCTTTTTACCGTTCTTCCTCGTATACTGTTTGAAGGTGCTTTCTTGGGCTAATTTTTAAAAATATGTAGGAATTCTTATTTGCCAATTTTGGTTATCTTTATTTTGGAGACTCTTGTCAACTTAAGGCGAAGGTTGGTTGGTCAAACTTCCTTCTCCGGAGTTGTGTTCTGTGTCACGATTAAACTGCTTCAGATATTTGAGCGAGTCCAGTTATTGCTTAAATCTGAAGTGACAATGAAAGCCCCATTATTGTTTACATTTCAAATGGCAATGAAAATATATCTAATGCCAGGAGAAGTGAAAAGCTTTTAAAGGAACTTACAAGACTTACTTCTGGGGTTAGGGCACTCAGTTACATCGCCCTTTTGCTTGTGAAGCAGCGTTTAAAATGGCTCCGGTTGCTCTAGAACGATGATCAGAGAATGAATGCTGGGACTTTGGCCTCTCACCTTCTTGCATGTCTGTATGTGAAATAACATACAGACTCTTTTTAATGTAAATGGAGAATGTACGGGAGAAATAAGAAAGCTTAAGGTTCAAATTCTGATGACTTCAGCAGCTCCAAAGAGCTGTTGCAATAATATAGCATGTTTCCTTTTTCAAATGTGTTGGTTCTCCGTGCCGTGTTTAACTTGGTTGCAGGGCCCGCAGGTGGGCATTGCAGCGGTTCATTACGTTTTTTAGAAGTTCTGTTAGTACTACTTACCTACGAGATGCAGAACGGCCGCGGCGTTCTGTATGTTGCTGTGCGTACTGTGAATGCTGAAGGGAAAGGGAGGCTCTTGCTTTGGAAAGAATAAAGTATTCCTTCTAACTCTTGTAATGTCTTAATCCTTTTCTAGTTTTAGGGATCTGCAAGGTGTGGAAGGCCTGGTGAGGAAGTTTCAGCTAGGATGCATTGACAATCGTATCTTTGATTAAAAGAAATTGCAGGATTGTAGATCAATAATTTGCAGGAATTACATTTGTACGGTGGAGTTCAAGCACGAGCGTGTCCTCCCTCTCCCCCCATGCCTTTTCAACAAGAGGTTTTGACATCTTTACGATTCGGGGCCAAATTTCAGGTTTGTAGCACACGATTTCCAAAGGATGCTCTTCTCTGAACATGATATTGAAATTTTTCCAGTTCGTGCAGGTGTGATCGGTTTAGGGCTCTGTGTTGTGAACAAATCTAACATCTCAGCTGATGTTCTGCTTTTGGGCTACAGCATATTCTTAGCTCTGTTTGTAAGATCAGATGTTGCTGAAATAGTTATGGACAGGGAATTCCTGAAGCATTAGCTTAAAGACTGCTCAATGTTCACAAATGCCTATTGCTGTTTTAGTGTTGATAGTGATATGAATGGATTCTTTAGTAGGATGCTTAAGTTATTTTGCGTGTTTTGGTTTGGTTTTTTTTTTTCTGGGGATTTTTTTTTTGTATTCATTGATTGTATATAGGGTGTATAAGGTACTTTGTTCTAGATGCTACCACAACTACGGAACTAAAAAGTCTGTCCAGAAGTTCTTCAATGCTGACAAGTGGGAAAAAATGTTTACTGGAATCACTAAAGTGAAAGTGCAGAGAAACAGAACGGTACTGGTCAACAGAATGGGCTGTGGTCTCAGCGCATGAGTAGGTTAATCACTGCCAGCGGACGAGCAGTTGAAGGAGGCAGCTTTTTGGAGGGGTAGTCCTAAGTGTTTTGTGCTTCATTTGGTAAGGTGCCAATTGTTTATCTGAAAGCTTAATAGCGTACATGAATGGTGGTTGATGAGTGAAGACAGTTTGTGAAGGGCCTTGAGAAAGTGGCCGTGATAAATAGCTTATGCCGGTGGTGAAGAAGGGGAAACTAACAGTAGGATTAAGATTGCAGAGTGGTCAAATTAAATGCTCTCTGGTATTCATATTTAAGCCCTTGTGTTAAGAACAAGCAAACAAATTCAGCAAGGAGTGGAGAACTCTTTCTAGCTGTAGCTGGCTTCAGCCGATGACTAGACATGAGATTTTAGAGAAGGTGGCCGAGAACTTAATTTGGAAAGAAAGCAATAGGTCTGGAGCGTATAAATAAATCGGATTCTTAATAACGAGAGAAGCTTGTTATACAACATCAAATGCTGCGTGCCATTGGATGAAAAATGAAATGTGTGGGGCTACTGTTCAAATATGTAGTTGACCAGGTTCTGCCCGTTTCTGTTATAATTTTCATATTCTGTAGCTTTTACTGGCCTGCACATCCTTTGGTTGTTTTTTTTTAATTTAGCATTGACTAGCTGGAATGACAGTTTCAGTGGTAGGAGGGGGAAACAGCTGTGTAAATCCAGAACCATAAAGCAAACAGACTCTGTGGTTTGTCTTTTTCACCTTTCTACTCCAAGGTATTTGTGAAGAAATTACTACTCAATTAAAAATGCATAGTGAGCTGTGCAGTGGGTTACCGTTGTCTTTCGGGGCGTGCAAGTGCCGGTGTGACATCAGTTACTGCTATAATGACAGAGTGGTAGTGTTATCTCTTCATACGAAATCGTCAAAGACGTTTTGGTGTGAAATATCTGATACCAAAACATGATATTGCGGAGGGGATTGACTGTTCCTGAATTTAGGAAGTGGAAAGATTTTGAAGGTATGTCCTCTTGAGCATTCAAAGGGCTTATCGCTCTGTGTCACCTGTGCAAGTGATATAGGCAGGCTTCGCTCTCTTGGGTGGTTGTTTCAGGGGGACTTCAATGCTGGAACTTCAAATAATTAATCCTTTATGTTCACCAGTTTTCTAGACAACTAATGGTACTGGCTGCTGCTTTAGTGATTTGAATCCCACTTAAAATCTAAGTTGATTTGGCATAACTTTTTTCTTTTAATCAACAAAGCAGAAGTGGAATACTATCACTACCCTATAGCAGTCCATAATTGTGGTTAAAAGATCCTTTAAAAGAAACGCACGAAGTAATGCACCTCGTTTAACGCCATATAATCTCGTAATCCTGGCTTTGTGTGGTCTTTTGAAAACTAGGTGGGCTGGCAGCAGTAAAATAGCTTCTTCGCTCAGTCAGTGACTTAGGCTAAAAGTGGAAGGAGCAGCCATGTAGAACAAATAGTATTTTAGACTCAAAGTAAAATGACTTAAAGGTTAAGTCTTTTTTTGATAATCTCTTGATGTGGGTTAGCAAAGGTTAAACTTATTTTCTTTTGGATGAATAAAACAAAAACTTTCATACTGCCCCTTCTGTGTACCAGTTTGATATGGTAAGATCAACTTTCTGGGGATATCCTTTCCGTTTCCGACCTGTTCTTTGTTCAGAAATTTGTGCTGTGAAAGTTGAACGAGTATTACTTCATATGTTTTCAGAACTTGAACCAATATGCAAGGAACATAGTTGCTTAAGGCATAAAAGTTTTCTCATTTTGTTTTAACACTGTCTCCCTTTGGCAGCTGTTCGGTCCAGGGACTGCTTTACTAAGTTTTAGTGAAATGCCCTTGACTAAGAAATAAGTAGCATACTACTAGAAGTAAAGTCGCTAATCCTGATGGATATGACTTTCCGGTGAAATGTGACTGATCAGGCTTATTGCAAATGTATTCATCATAAAAAGCGTAGTCCTACGTCCACTTGACTATTTACAATTCTAACTTAAAATGTGTTCTGAAAGTACTGAAGCCATGTCCTCACCTAGTTTTATTCTTAAGCTTCTGGAAGACTCAGGGAAACGATATGACTGGTGGCTAAAATGGCCATGTAGCGTGTTCACTCTCATTTGTCAGAAACAGGTAAATAAGGAAACTCCAGCAATTTTCATTACTGGTTTCTGGTCTTTAAATTTTGGGTTCATAAAAGATTAATGTATTCTAAAGATTAAACTGCATGGCTGAACACATCTAGGTTAGTTGACTGGAATCTCAAGGCTAGTAGAATACAAAAGTTGAAGGCATGTAGCGTACAGCATATTGAAATAGATTAATGAAAAGCTGCATTGTGGTAGGGTTTTTTTTCCCCAAAAGGCTTCCCCACATGCACAAATGGGGAGTTCATCTATGAATTTAAATGTGAAACGAATGTGAAGTAACAACTGTTCCGCTGATGTCAGTTGGCAAACTGACATAACGAAAATATTTAACTGCTTTCAGTGTAGGCAGAATTATAAGATTTTGATTATTCTGCTGTATTTTGCACGTACACCATCTATTTTCTTGACTTTGGCTTTTTCTAGACATCTTGATTTTTTTATAACTTTAATTTCTGAAAATGAATCTAGTCTTGGTTTGCCCTATTTACATAGGGAAGGAGGACTTTTATGTAAAGCTTTGACTTTTCAGAAGTACAGAATTGGTCCATAATTAAAATGGGGTAGGAATGTTAGCCCAGTTTAAAAACAAACAAACAAAAACCACCGCAGCTTAAGGTCCCATCAGCATGGCTAATGGTCAAACCTAAATGGATAGAATGATGTATTTTGGCCAATCCCCGATAGCAAATGACAAATCTGAAAGGGCTGTCTGGGTATCTGTGGTACACAACAAAAGCTCATCGTGCTAGAAATCTTACCTGGAAGGCTGGACTAACGGGGGATAGTTTTGTGTTTTATCCAAGAGCAATTTTTCTGCAAAAATTGCAAGCCTGCACTTTCACCCTGTTTATTTCAAAAAAGTCAAGAAAGAGCTTCCACCCTTAAACTATCAAAAAACTGTAAATACCAGGTGCATTTTAATTCTAAACCTAAATTTGTACAATCGAATTTTAAGATCGAATTTAGTAGTTTAGCAGTAAATAGGCAACTGACTTGCCAAATGTTAAATCCTTTCTTGTGTTATAAAAACATTATTTGTATATAATAAATGAAATCAAACATTGCTACGTTCAATATGCTGTATTCAATAAGCTATTTGCAGGAAATTTCTGTGCATTCTCACTGAATTGGATCTGTATATTATTCTTCTCAAAAAAACCTCCCAAACTTTAATGCTTTTATGTCAAATATACGGGTTTGGGTTACTATTTTTATGCCTGCCTTTTCCTCATTCCTAATCAAACTTCACACGTCCTTAGATTTTCTTCATTGAGATAATTGCTTAACTGTTTATTTTCCATAAATTGTCACTTTTGCTGCAGTATAATGTGATTAAAACGTTGGTTGTAGTGGATTCTGGAGCGCATGTTGCCAAAGACTGTATGAATTTGGTGTAGTGTCTTTTAATGATGCCATGACAACAAGGGTTGCCATGATACTGATCAACAAAAAAGCTAGGACTGGCTAGCTTGCTATTTTGAAACCTTCAAATACGATGTTTCTTGAGATAGGGATGGGTAGGTAGCTTCTAATTCTGCATCATAACACAGGGTTGAGATGTGATGACTTCCCTAGTGCCTTTGGCAGCTTCCAGCCTTGTTAGAGATTTTCCCGGGATGAATTCTTCCAGAAATTCTTTGAGGTTTTGTTTTTCAGTGAATTAAAATGTTTCCTTACATCTGCAGCATGTTTATACAGCCAAATAAAGGAAGAAATATGATAGCTAAGACTGCTGGTTTCTCATCACTCCTGAACTGTGGCCACCAACAAATAAAATATCTACACCACCATTAAGGGAAAGAAGTTTTGTTCATTTTATATCTGTACAACCAATGAAAATCACGTCTAGCCCATATGTTTATTGCCTTACAAAAGCTTCCTTGAGAATAGACTAGACAGCAGTGACATAGGTCATCTTCACTGGGGTCAAACCAAAGTGTAAAAGGTGCTTTCACTGTGTGTTTGATTAGTTCTTGTTGTGTTTTGAGTGCGATAGTGACCTCTGTCAAATCAGACAAATATGGCAGGCTGTTAATATCGTTACGGTGGGGCTTCAAATGGTGGGTTAATCTGGGACTGCTTCCCAAACTGCAGATGTAGGAATTGGGTGATTTCCACACGGTTCATTGTTGCGTGATTGCTTTGCCTGCTCTGTGATGCTCACTGGGAAGTCTCATAGTCTGGATCAGGTTCAGAACCGAGTGCTGACAGCTTTCTAGTGCACAATATCGACAGTGATGGAGATGACAGTAATGCGATTTTAGTTTAAAGTTGTTTTGCTTTGGATCAGCTTCATTCCAGTGCTGACTTTTGGCTTTTTTTCTCCCTGACCTAGGTGGCATAACTACTGATACCGTGTAATCCTTCTGTGTAACATGATGGAAACAGGATGCCACTTACCTTAATGCCACAAATGAGGTTATTAGTAAATGAGAGTTGACCGTCTTTTAGCTGAGATGTTGGTCTTGCAGATTGAAATGGAAAAGCAGCAATTTACAAAGGGAGTTCTCAAAATGGCGACTAGACCTAGCGAGGGTGATGGTTCGTTTCTGCCGCTGGCTATGGCCCAGTGGCTTTGTACACAACCGGCATTGAAGTGTTCTCATCCAGTTTCATTTATTCATCTTCTTAAACTACCGCTAACATCCATAGAGCGAGTGAGTTAGTTCACGGTGGACACTTACCAAAGACAAGGCATGTAATCGTGTTCGTGAGGGTAGATGGAGAAACTATTTGTGGAAAAATATGAGTTACCTTGTTTATAGCAAGATTTTCACAGCAAGTGAGGTGAGTTTATATATATTCCCCCCCCAGTCAAAAGAATGGTCTATGTATGTAAACTTGTGGCTGTAGAGAGTGTGTCTGGTGGGTTGTTCCACATACTCGTAGTATCTTTCATGGTGTAACTTTTTTGAAAGCTATTGAATGCATGAAGTAAATAATCACATCTTTATACTTGTAAAGAGCTTCTTATGGAAAGCCAGACCTTATTATGTGGTGCGAACTAGAATATTTGCTTTGAAAGTCTCTTGTAATCTGACTTCAAGAATTTTTCATGGCTGTGTTACTTTACGGTTGGTTTACCTAGATCGATACCCTCGCTTTCCTTTTCATCAGCGTGACCACCTTCAGTTCTAAACAAACTTTTAGCCACAGCAAAACAACAGTTGTATTAGCGGTTCCCCTTCTCTTATGACTGGTAGAAATTGGGTAGTAGAGGGAGAGTCTGCTGCTGTTAGAAGGCATTAACGTTCTAGGTGGAGAAGTGGTAAGCAGAACGGTGCATGCATCTTCTGAATGGGTCTGAACAGCAATGTAGGATATGTGATGGCCATGGAGGGGGAAAAACTGTATGCTAGCCTGTATTTAAACTTGTCCTGGCAAACATTTGTTGAAATAAACAGCTTTGAAAATGTTTGGGCCCACAATAAATCAGGTCAGACAAAAGAATACCAGCCAACTGACACAGCAGTGCCTTTCCCGGCCGCGTGTATTGTGACCAGCCCTGACTTGGCAGGGAGGGTGACTGGCGCTGACGAGCTTGATGAGCAAATTTAATTTTGTTTTGCATGAACAGAATCCAGAGCTGTAAGGCCATTGTTGGTTGCTAATATTTACTAAACAAAGGCTGCCTGTTGAGAAATACCTAAAATTAGAAAATAGGTAGCTTATGGTTTTACATTAAAGATGGATGAGTGGTTATAAAACGCGGTGACCGAAACCATTGAGTGGTGGGATGGTAACGACAGCAGTGTGCTGCTGAGACGGTTGGCTAGCAGACAGGCTTCCCAGCTGCTTTGTTACATCGTTCTTGTGCATTAGGTTTGTCAGCTTTGAATACACGCTTTTTCACCCTATTCTTCTTTCTCCACTTCTCCTACAGGGTATGCTTTCGTGTGGTTGCCTTTACATTTTTGGAATAGCTTATTTTCAGCTAATGTGAATGACAGTTTAAACCCCAATGAAAAAAGATTTGCAGATAGGCTGCTAAGCTCTCTCCAAGCCTTTCTCTTTTTTTTTTTATTATTCAGTTTTACGAGCTGTGGTTTTTTCCTTTTTGGGGTAGAGGGCTGACTGATTCTTCCAGGAGATTCGAGGAAACTGTAGTCACCGAAGCAAACGGCTGAAATCACATGCCCAGAGAGGTCCTCTGTGCTGCAGGATCACCAGCAGTCGCAGTCCTCTGGTCCCCAGTACTGACTGGTCTCCTATGGTATTGCAATTTGTGTTATTAAGCTTGAGAAAGATTTCAAACCCGATATAGCATCCGTTGGTGGAGGAATTTCCTACGTGACTTCATATAGATAAATGAATGTGTACAGTGAGACAAGGGACAGAAGAAAAACTGAAAGTAAATATTAATTTTTATGACTGCTTAAGTCAGGTTGAATTGCTGCAGGAACCTGTTGGAGACACATTTCCTCATGCATTCTTTTCACTGTAAACAGTATTTGCTCTACCGTTGTTTTGGTCTCTTAGCCATTTTTGGACTCCTTAGTATTAAAACTGTGTTTCTATTAATCTGGTATATTTAGATTGATTTACTACCTGAGGTTTAGAAATCTGTCCTGAACAGGAAATCTCTGTTTTAGTGTCTGTCTGGTGAGTATCAGTGGCTGAATGCAGAATGTAGCTGTGGTTCCTGATGGCTTCTGCCCGCCCCACCTCTCCAAGCACTACTTGTGTCGCAGACCTTTTGTCTTCTGGAGGCACTGAAACAATGCTTCAGATACTTTGTAAACAAATAATACAGTGATGGAATACAAAGAAATCTCAGTTGGGTGTAGCCAGACCTTTGCTTTTGAGAGTACAAATAACTAATCCCATGCTTGAATGCATTATTTTAGTGACAGTGTTCTCCTGGATGGTATGATAAACATCTAATTCAACTCAGCAGTTGTTTTCAATTTGCATTTCCCTTTGAAGCTTACTGCTTCTTTCAGACTTGAAGAGGCTTGTGTCCCTTAAGTTTTCTTTTTTTTTCTCTCTCTCTCCTCCCCCTCCCACTTATTTTGCCTTTTTCTCCCAACTTTGTTGGTCTGGTAAGATATTATCAAATCTTAATACTAAGAAACTGCATTTGGGGATCAGATATGCTTTAATTAGTCTGCTGTATGATTCCCCCCCCCCCCCTCNGACAAGCCTGTAGTTGTGGGTCACACTGAACTCCCCAGAATAATTCACGCAGTTTGTCGTATGCCTGTGATGCACTGCTTCCTGAGGACTCTCAAAAGGGGAGTAATCTGTAGATTGGTTTGGCCGCTTTCCTGCCTTGTTTCCCCTCCCCTACTTGTTAGGCGTCCAAAAGTCTACCCCCCGTGTCACCAAAAGGACCTGGTTATGGGGTATGTGCATGGGTATTCCTGATCGTGTGATTGGGAGCTCTCTTTCTCTCCAGCCACAAGTGGACATCTGTGCATCAGAAGACAGGGACACCTTCATCTTGGCTAGGCAAGAGGTGCAGTTCTGGTCAAATGGTGCACTTGCGCAGACCATCTCTAGTCAGTTGACCACAATGTTCATGCCCTTCATGTGAGGACTGCATATATGTCCGTTAGATAGCTGATGGGGAAGGTTTGTGGCACACAGCCTTCAAATGCCTCCATGAAAGCCCGTCTGTCCCAGTCCTGCCAATATGAATCATTAGTCCCAATGAAGGGTTGTGGAATATTTGTCTGCTTCTGGAGGTTTGTAAGAAGAGATGAGACGCGACCTCCATAGACTACCTCCCTCTTTAAGTATTTCAGAACTTAAGTCTACACACTAGACATGTTTCTTAATGAACTAATTGGAATTACCTTTAACGATCTAATATCCTATTTCCTGAAAATAACATGTTACTATAATTTTCAGATATATTTTCCATGTTGTCTGATCCACTTTGGGTTTGTGGGCATCAGTACAGCTCTGCTGTCTTTCCTTTTCCCCATTGCCTTTGCCTGGAGCTGCCCGGTGCTCCCAACAGCATTTATTCTTGCATTGATGGAGTACAATTGAGGCTTTGATGGATTAAAGCCCAAAGGGAACATTAAAATTGTCTGGTTTCATTTTGACAGCTATAGAATTTCTCCAGGAGTTAAAAGGTGGCAACAGCCATGCTGGCTTAGACTAAAGCTGCGTCTAACTCGGTGTCTGAGCTCCAATGACTGCCAAAAGTGAATAGCTAGAGAAAAGTAAAAATGAGAAGTTGGACATACCCTCTGAACCCTTTCTGCTTAGGGGAGTTCTTGAGCTGTTGCAGGTTGCGTTGTTTGTTTTAGTGCAATGCTTAGGAGTTCAGTAGACTAAAGAGTGGAGCAGTTGAGTGAAAAGAAGTTGTGGAGGCAGGTTGAAAAGGAGTTAAATGAATTCAAAGACAGCAGGTCTGTAAGCAGTTATGGAAGTGCATAGGAAGAGCTGTGGTGCAGCAGTTGGGGGTGCTGGGGGACTGGACTGCAGAAAGCGGCCGGTCTTGTCTAGTCTCCTAAGCAGCATCGCCCACTGCTGTGTAAGGCACAGGCTAGCTGGACCCATGGCCTGACCTGGTAAGGTATTTATTGTCTCATTAGTAACCCACAGGGAAACTTAGAAGAGCTTGTCCAGTCTCTCCTTGTTTCCATGTAAACTTCTTGTGTCAATGCTGTGTTTTGGCAAGAAATTCCCCAAGTCTCTTACATGAAGAATCCCCCTTTTCTGTTTTGAATCTGGCTCCTGCTTGCTCTGTTTAATCACCTGAAGTGTGTTATATTTAACCGAAAGACATTGATTCTACCCACTAGTTTCATGCCTTTCATGATTTTCTAATATTCTCTCATATCCCCTATAAAGCATCTCTTATCCGAGGTCCCAGCTTCCACTGTTGTTGCTTGCATGGAATCTGCTTCAAGCCTGGATTGCTTTTCCCCATTAAGTTCCAAACTCTGAGCTATAGTATGCCTTTAGATCAATATGTGATTGTCATAAACCACCTCTGCTACTAACGTGTATGTACTGAACCATAGCCACATTTAGTACCAGCCTTTTGACATTTTTTTTGCCTTCGCTGCACTTGAGTCCTCAGTTAAAAAGCATTCTGTATACATGTAAATGAAGATAAAGCCACAGCTGTGTTTCTTTAATAAATTACATAGAGCTTTCTTAATTTACTGCTGTGTAAGATGGGTTTTCCTAGACTTCGGTGTGTCCTGTTACAGATAGAGCTTCCTACTCCCCTCCAGCAGGAAAAAACACACAAAGTGCTGGTGAGCGGTAGATAAAGATTTTGCCTTAGTCCACTTCCTGAGTCAAGGTTTTTCCTTTGACCGTGTATGAGCTAGTCTCAGTTGAAAAAAAAAAAAAAAAACAAAACCAAAAAAACCCAAAAAACCTCCTGATATTTGACATCTAGGGAGATACAGCCTGAAGCACGGCGGTGCGTAGAAGGCTCGCTTTGGCACTTGATACGGCCACGTGTAATTGTGTAATTTGTACGTAGTCCCCCCACTGACCCACCTGACAGTAGCGATATACTGTGATGTGTCGTGTTGTACTTTGCTGATTCCTCAGAAAGATTTAGGTGCCTCTAGCCTAAATAGGATGTCTTGTAGCCAGAACAAAATGGCTCAGATTTGAAACTGTTCTCTGAGTAACACTGGATCAATTTGCACTGTGCTGTAATTGTCCGTATTGACCTGTTTGTTATCATGGCCACAGACAACACAGAATTGCCATTCCTTTTTGCTCGGTGGGGAAGTGAGTCAGCTTGTATTAGATCCTCTTTTTCTTTTTCATAAGCTAGACTTTCCTGAATTTGAAAGCTTTTTACCACAACTTGCAACGCAGCACTCTAGCGCGTGTGAAACTTTAATTCCGTGCACCAGCACCTCTTCTGTAACAGAACGGAAGAGCTTGTGGTTTAACCTGTGCCGTGTATGCAACAACTATTTTTTTTTTTGAAAAATAAGGCAGTGGGGCAGGATTTAGGGGCACTTAGCAAGAGGCGTATGCTGTAAAAACCATCACCCTATATGTGTGCTTGTTTGAGAATTTTTCTGATTAGGTCTAATTCCACAAAATAATTTAGGTGTTCAACTTCTTTGTGAGGGCTGACATGCCTAAAGACAGACCTTTGTAGATCTAGACTTACACACTAAAGATGCTGAAGATTTGACTGACGCTTGAGTTAAAAGCTAGCCAACATTTGCCAAAAATCTTTGTTTAATTCTATGAATATACAGAAATAGTGTTGAATTTCTATCAGGCGAAGAAATATCTAATGAGTAATCCAAATCTGCTTTTGTTGATACTCTTTTTTGAATAGATGTAATGATCAAAATGGTGGTTGATGAAATGACGTGAGAAAAAGAAGATGGCTTAATTCGGAAACCTTAGGGTATTGCTGTAGACTTTTTTGAGTATAATTGCTTGACTTTGGGGACGAAATGAGTTTATATGTAAACGGCATAAAACATTGCAAGTAAACTGTTGGCAAATGCTAGTATAACTCTTCTTTTAACAATTTCTTTGTTCTAAGCAGGCCCAGCTTCCATATGGCCTAGACTTCAGTGCAGCTAAATACCACCAAAGTGGTTTGTAATGTGATTTGGCGTTAATTCACTGTTTTAATGTAGTTTCTCCTTTACTTTTTTCAGAAAATCAAGATGGCCTGCATCAGGTAGTACACGAACGCCTGGGGGAGTTGCTACGTGTTTTAAAAGCAGTGATTAACAAACATCAGACTCTAAACTCAGTTGATATTCTTAGTGCTGCAGGAACAGTTATTGCAAAAGTAAAAGGTAAGGAATTACTACCTTTCATATTATCAAAAAATTGTAATTAGTGACTCGATTGACTCTGACTTGGGAGTTATAGATAGGATTCTATGTATACAGAAGAAACGGGTTTTTAAGAGTAATACTTTAGTGCTTGTTTAAAAATACCTTCTCTAAGTGAAAAGTAATATTAAATAGCTTGTTCTCCTGTTGATGTAATAAAATTCTGCTTATAGGAAGCTAGCTGCAAACCCACACCGAATTCCAAAAGCACAGACCTCTGATCTTGAGCTTTTCTTTACCTGTGTCCTGCAGAATAATACCACAGAATAATAAACCTTGCATGTATCCACTTAGGGATTTGTCAAAAATCTTTGCTTAATTCTATGAATTTGTAGGGATGGTGTTGTATTTATATCAAGTGAAGAAATATCCCATAAACCATAGCTGTTTGTTCTCTGTGTGGCCTTTGACTGCAGCTCTCCCTACTCTGAATAAGTCCATTATATTTCTGTGGAACCAGTACAGTTTCTTCTGTGTGGCATGGAGAATGCTTTGAGTAGGGTTGAATCTCCACCTCTTGCCTATGTTAAATCATGTGGAACATCTTCCTTCAGAGACACATCATTTAGTTTTTCTCCTTGTTCTAGGGTTTTTTCCCCTTGTTTCCTAATTACCTTAGTATGTCTGCACACACACTGCTGATTCAGTAAAGTAGGAATATCAGTTAAAATGCTCATGTGTTTAGCTGCCTGATTCCTGTATCTTGGATTCTTCCAAGCTTCTTATGGATTCTCCCTATCAATATTCAGTTTTGCCAGTTTGTTTGATCTTGGCAGGTACTAGCACCCCCCTTCGCATTTTCTTCCTGCTACATGTAGAGTTTCCTATAGATCTGTCCCTGGTATTTGAAATGATCACGGGATTATAACTCTGCAACTTCTGAACTTGCTTTAGAGAATTATACATAACAGTAGAAATGCAGAGGGTGTCCCCGAGAGGTTGCTGGTTGTCTTGTTGATCTCTGGAAGAGTTAAGTACATGTGTACAATGGTAATCAGATATTTACACGTGAGAACAGGTGAAATGTCTAGTGATAAGTCTACATCCACCTTAGACAGGCTGTTTCCATGCTTAAGTGCAATGGTAAGATTACTGTGTGTCTTCCACTCCCCCCTAATTTCAGTGGACACAGGACAATGTTCAACTGCTCTTTCTTTAATTAAAGAAATGTTGTGGAGAACTGACTTAAGGTATGCAAGTAAATCAAATTACATCAACCTTTGCTAAATCACGTTTCCAAAAACTATTGCAATAACATCTGTCCTCTCTGGACTACATAGTTTATCAAGGTTGTACTTGGTATGCAATGCCCCAAATTGATCGTTGTCTATGCTGTCCAAGTTTACCATTACAGAGTAAAGCAGCAGAATTACTTTCTTTGTCTCACATGGTAATGTTGTTGATTGATTCCATAATTATGTTGGCCTTTGTCAATTTTTGTATTCGATTTAAAGTCCATGATAAGTCCAAGGTCACTTTCTGTAGTTCTAGTGCTGAACCAGTTTTCCAGCTCTAGATTTACGTATTCTCCCTCCTATCCTACTTCTGAAGTGGAGAATTAAGCGCTTTGTTGAATTACATAATCCATTCCTCCAGAGCACTTGCAGCCTTCTGAATTTGATGCCATTTTTTTTTTCTCTTCTTTGTGCACACTCTTCCATCATACAGTTTCAATAGCACTGAACCCTGGGCAGATGCACTGGTGTTTCATACATTTTCTTACATGCATCTGTTTTCTGCCAGATTTGATGCATAGCTGTTCTCTGAATAGTTATTTTAAGATTCATTCATTTCATAGTGAGCGGAAGAAATAACTTTAGTACTAAGCCTTTTTTTGGCAATACAGATATTCACAAAGGCTTTTTAGCTGCTTCCCCCCTGACCAGATTTTAGTTCATGTAATTGATATGTTTGCAGTTGAAATAAACTAACCACTAACATTTGCATTGTAGAGTTCACTCACGGTTAATATATTGAGTTTATAAGGAGCTACAGTCGTGGAGGGATTGCGTTATTTTCTACATGGAAAGAAAAACTGCTGTTAGGAAAGCACTGTGCATATTGTATAATTACAGAATTTTGAAAGTAACTCCGCTCTTTATTGTTGTAAGAATGCCACTAGAAACAAAAGCAGTACAGTCACGTCTTCCAGTTTTCTGTCAAATGTGTTCAAGCGGGTCAAGTTTTAAGACCGTACTTCAGGTACATCTGAAAAGTCTGTGTTCAGCCATAGCTCACTTGAACTACCTTAAATATGATCTTGGACGATGAGAAACCTCCCAAAGAAAAAAGGCAAGAAAGGAGTTGATTTTGCTATGGTAACAGTCTTTGTCCTTGAGCTGGAACTGAGCTCAAGTTTTGACTTTCTTTCCCCCCCTCTTGGTTACATTACTCTGCGAATAATTTTCTTATTGGCAGTGGTTTGACAGTACTGAAAATCTAGGTTTTTTTGGTGCAGGATCCAAAGTACAGTGATGATATGGTGCGCAGTGCTGATCTGAGACAAATGTGTTCTTTCAGCTTGAATAAATAGATCAAAAGTGTTTTCCGATGGAATACAAGATTATGGCACACAATTACCATTCACAGCGTTCTCACTAATTTCTCACTGAGTTATTCATCTGTCTCATAAGCAGCGTACGTTCTGGACCTAGAACGGAGAGGCTGGTGTAAACTGTCTGGTTGTTCTTTGCTAAAGCAAACAGAAACTCGCTCTGTGGCGAGTCGTCGTTCCTGCGATCCGGCGCTGGGTGACCCGGCCTCGCGGAGCTCCCAAGTTAATTGTGAGGAGAGGGAGCTCCAGATCACGCTGAAGACCACGGTCTTGGTCAGTCCTGCCTCAGTATTTGTAGCCATTGATACGAACAAGTACTTTCATATGAAGACTTTAGTAATGCCTATCAGCGTTTGCTCAGCCACTTATCGTATTCCTCACGTGCCTGGAGATGGAATCGGGGAGTTACAGGGCTTCAGCTCTTTCCGACTGGTGCTTCGGTCCTGCTTCTCTGAGAACAGCAAAACCTTTGCCGTATGAAAACGGCCTGCCTCCCCCCAGCATAACCTGTGGTAAATGGGAAGGCAGTCTGTCTTTAGTTTGGTTTTTACAGCTGGTTTTTGTGCGAGGATCATACTGCTCCGCGTTTGTATTCAAACTGAAGGGTAACGCTACTGGAACTGAGGAAGCTGAAGTAAAAATAAAGCATCTTGTGGTGAACTGGAAGCATATCAGACCTCAAGTTTGCTTACAGTGGCCTGTCAGTAACGCATGCGTTCGCAGGTTTTCAGCTGTGGTTATTTCGCTACAACCGATGTAACTTTTGAATAAACAGGAAGCTACAAGAATGTGAAGAGCTGGTGGGACAGAACCGGTATCCTTTTTCCTCTGTCTTCCCAGGCTGTGTTAATGTGACATTGTGAAAGAAGTTAATCTGACTCATCTGTTTCTTGTCACTGGAGGACAGAACTATAAAAAGACGTGGAAGCACTCTGTATCTGTAGATAGATTTATGACTAGGAAGAAGATTAACCTGGCACAGAAAATTTCTGATGTTTATTTAGGAGAGGATGAAATAGAAACAAGCTGGGATTTACACGTGATTTTGCCCCCNACTGGTTTGGGTTCTAGAAAGACTTTTTTGAATCTTTGCATAATGCCGGGGTTTCAAATCTAGTTTGTATTTGGAACTTCATATAGGAGCAAATTTAACAAATAACTGCCTTTGCTCTTAATGAAATCAGTTACAGTAACTTTGGAGCCAGTGACTGTCAGTGACTCTGGCTCGTGAAGCGTTCTCGTAAGTATGACAGGTTGCTCTGTGATTCAAACATCATGTCCTGTGCAGACAGACCACCCCTTTTAAATTACTGCAAGTGGGAATATTTTCAATGCTAGCAAAAATCAGAGTGCTTGTGCCCTCTCCTTTCTCAGGTCCTTCAGTGGGAATGATATGAATGTGCTTGTAGTTCTGCTTCGGATGTCTAATGCTTTTCCTTTTGGACAGATTGAAGGAAAAACTAGCTATAGCATGTTATCTTAATCCTGCTACAGCGAATGATGTTTGGCAGAACAGATAATGCCAGACTTTTACCATTTTAGACTGAGGTTGCAGGAAAGTGTAGGGTGGGTGCGGAACTTGATTTCTCTGGTTATATCTTGGACGTGACATGGTTCACCAGGCCTCTTTACTTGGACTCTACTACCTATACATGCTTACTCGAGTGCTTCGTGAAGAGTGTCTTTTAAATGACACCTCACTTGATCTGGAAGAATTGAGACTTACTAAAGTGCTTGCCTGGAACCTGTTTAGACTCTATTTCTGGATGTCACTTCCCAGTCTGGCACACCATCATACCCATAGTTGTTATTTTCCCACTCGGTGTCTTTAAATAGTTGATGGCCCCACAATACATGGTTCTCCTGATCCCATGCTGAATTCAAGTTTGTACAGTTCTTTTGCTCTAAATTGCATGTTTTGACTTAACTGAAGCACTAGAATGACCGCAGGTTCCTGGTAAAGCTGAAAATTGCACTTGTCTTGTAGAAATTCCCTTTTTAGGTATGTTTTCTTCTAATAGCTCTGTATCAAAGTTAAATACCTCTAGCAAGGTGAAGTAATTTCAGTTTTGTTGGTGTATCTGTGATGTAAAAGAGCAAAATTCGTTATGGAGGGAGTAGGAAACAGTTCCTCAAACTTGTTTTGTTGGCATCCAGCTAAAGTTGGGGAGGCTGCCAAACTCAGTAGTAAGTACAGGCTGGTGAAATTATATGGCACAGAGAACTAAAAGTAGAACAGTGGGGCCTGGACAGCCTGCTGATCCTCTCTAGCTGTGAGATCCCGAGAATATTCTTCTTCTGCCTCTTTCCAGTCTGCATACTACTGCTCTTTGCTCAGATTCCTCCCCTCATATTTTTTACACATTTTTTTAAGATGAAAGGTAGTAACAAGAAGCATTACAAGTCTTTGTTTTAGGAGAGGGAGTGTTTTTTGGTCTTGGTTGGGTTTTTTGTTTGCTTGGGGGGTGGTTTTGTTTTTGAAATAGTTCTGAAAGGTTCTTGAAAGCACTGTGGGGAGTTTAAGGACAGAAAATTGGCTGGAAAGGTATTTAGTTCCAACAAGTCAGCCAGTTGCTTACTGCTTAAAAGTCAACTAGTCAAGTATGGATTGAAGATGTATTGCTGTCTAAGGAAACAGATGATGGTGTTACCGTATCTATTAGGTACGAGAAAATTGACCTGCAAAGAGTAAATTCTGCAAATTGGTGTAGTTTAGACTTGTCCAGGCCCTGCAGACAGCTGGCAAGGTAGCTTTGCTGCTGCCGGTCCTGCACGTGTCTATGGGGAGGGGAAGGAGGACGCAAGCGAGCTCCTGCAGACGCCAGCGTGGCTGTGTCCCCTGGGTTTCCTGGGCTGTGCTGTCTTGATTTGACTGGAAGGGGACACGAGAGCATCGCAGAAGCTTGTGTGCTGTGCTGTGGTCGTTATGAGCTGTCTAAGCATCATCTTTTAAAGGCCCTGGTTGCACTTTGGTCTTGACAGCTGACAGCCTCTTCTTCGTAGTTTCAGAAGCATTGCTCAAATGTCCTCAGGCACTGCTTCAGCTTCTGGGATTCTGGCTTCCAAAACTTCCGTGGCTGTTACTGGTTCCCCAGCCTGTTTTGTGCTTGAGTCGGAAAGCTTTTGATGGCATGACCCGAGAGTTGAAACTTTGCAGTGTCTTGCAGCATTTTGATGAGGTTGCCAAACCCACCTCAGTTTGAAGACAGCTTTGCTAGCTTTGGAAATATAGATCCACTTTAATGCAAGCTAGGCTTGCATTTCAGCTGCTGGATTCCAAGTTTTAATGTATTGCTATCATATTTTTTTCAAGTTCATTATGTGCCATCTGAAGCCTTACTTAAAAGCGTTAAATTGTATACTTGCTTTGAAATCTGTAGAACTATAGATAGCTAGCTGTCATTTCCAGACATGGAAAGATTACTATAGTTCATTGTTGTCAGTAGCTATTGTGTGCAGTCAGGATGTCCTGGGGAAAGAGCGTGCATGCTTTAAAGTTGATGTTAAGTACATCAGCATTCCAGCGGTAGTAAGCTAGAAGAAAGCTGTTTGTATTCCACGGAATTACGAAGAGCTTGGACTAACCTTTTTGGGGAGAAGTGGTAATTCTGAAAAATTTGAGATTCGTTATTCCATTTGTGATGGATCCTGACAAGAAAGGATTTCTCTGGTATATAAAGTGTAAAGCGTAATAAAACTCCTCCTGGAACAGGAAGGCAGAGTGAAACGGACGGCATTTCTTTAGGGAGAGGCTATCTCTATTAATGTTTCATTAGCAAAGTGAAAGAAGTGCTCTTTCTCTGAAGACACTGCAGTTAATGGATATACAAATGTTTCGGTGGTAAGTGCTTTGAATGTATAGACAGTTTTTGTTGGTTCCTTTTAATTTTGAAACAGTTTGCGTTTCATGCCGCCAGTCAAATGATTTTTCCAGTCATTAGTGGCTGGTAATCAATAGATCTCGTAGTAACTGTTGTTGCTTAATGATTTGGAATGCAAAGTTTAGATTTATAAGCAGTGTTATCTCTGGAAAGCTGAGGTTTTCAACTAACCTGAATTTTAAAAAAATAAGGACATCCACTGCTATTTACAAAGCTGTTTAAAAAAGAAATTATCGTCTGTGGAGCTTTATTGAGTCTCATTTCAAACAAAGGTGCCAGAGGCATTTTTTTAATGTGATTACAAAGTGTAGAAGAGTGAAGAGGTAGGAGAAGTGTTAATTTAGCAGTGAACTGTGGCAACAGAGATCGTTAATATTTTTGTAATAGGTGGCTTTTTTTTTTTGCTGTAGGCTTATTACAACACATTCTTCCAGATCTGCATGTAATTGTGAAAATAGCCCATGAGAAGAATACGTATTTTCCATAATAGCTTTGTATAGAAATAGTTGTTATAAAAAATGTTCATCAGGCCTGTTTGGCATGCTGTGTGAAAAGGAACGGATTCAATTGTGTTAATTCACAGGTTAAAAACTTTTCCTTTCACAAAGGAAGCCTAATGGGGGAGCAGGTTACTGTACTTTCTTTGTTTGTTACCCATTAGTGTTTAGGCACCTGGCAGGAAGCTTGAATACTTTTTAAGATTAAAGTCTGTTACTTTAATTTGCTAAGAAAATGCGTATAGAACGGGCAACGTCTTAACATGATTTAATTTTTGCTACTTCTAGAAGTCATTGCGGTCCATTTTGTCCATATTTGTACTTGAGATGTAAGGAGGATACATATATTAATGTTGTCATAGGTCTTGCAAAAAGCGATGAATGGGGGTGAATAGCTGTATGTGTCTCTTTACAGTATCTTTGAAACAGATGAGCGTGAGTGTAACTTGGACATCTAGATAATTTAGAATATTGCATTGCTTAAAAAAATTAAACTTTTTAAAAATAAATACTAATGTGAAATTGTCACTTCTCGCAATGTGAAAATTTCCATCCAGAGGGCTCAGCTTTGGCTCAAAGGAGCGTACGCGACTTATCTACAAAAAAAAAATCCCAGTCACTGATGATTAAGGAGTTAAGGTGGAAACAGAGAAAAATGATTGTGCTTTTTGTCTTCTCCTTTCTCCCTCTGCCCAACTCATCCAGTAGTTGTTAATAGAAACTCTGGATGAATCGTTCTTCTTGTCTCGTTATTCCAGTTTGTCATGGAAGCATGTTAAAGGCTCAGTGTTGAGTGGATAAATACTTGTCTTTATCACCACTTTAAACCATTTAGTTTGTCCAGGAACGCTCCTTTTCCTACTTTGGAACAACAATAGTTACGCTGAGTTTCTTCCCTGCTTTTAACAGGCAAAACTGAGGGGCTTTTGCCAGACTTACGGAGCTAATAATTAAAGGGGTTTGCAATGGACACTACCTTTTGATAGCTTTCTGTTTGTCTGCACTCAAGCCAGAAATCCTGTGCTCTGGATACGTCCACAGGATCACATACAGTTGGGGGGGGCACCCCCATAAACTGCTGCTCCTGTTCTGAATTCTGAAATTTCTATCCAGAAAAGAAGCAGTTTTTCAAATATTTGACTGTATTTGTGAGCTGCTTTGTGGCAGTGCTGCTGCTGCGTGAGTTGACTCTTGCTGGTAAATGACTGTTTTTCTCTTCCCCTCGCATTACCATCACGTTGCCACACAAAGCTGCTGCTTAAGTGGGAAGATGTAGGAAGTGAAAGAGTAATTTCAGCGTGGGAGGCATCTGAATTGTGTTAATTTCTTCCCTTTAGTGTTTACTTTCTTACTAATCTTCCTTAAAACTGGGGGATTTTTTTTTCATTGTTCAGAAAAGTATAGTGTTGCATGTTCTGTAGGAGACTTTGTGTATGAAATTTGTCTTTAGGCCTAGTAAATGTGCTTGATTGACCCCCACCTCTCACCCTTTGGTTTTCATTTTTTTCCTAAGCGGTGAACTTCAAAGAAGTTAACGAAGAAAACAAGCGAGAACTCTTCAGTGAAATTTTTTCTTCCATTGAAACATTGGCATTCACCTTTGGAAACGTGTAAGTTGGAATCCAGAAGGAGTTTTTAAAGAGCTCGGTGGACCTGAATCAAATTAAGACTAAACAACAACAAAAACTTTAGTTTTCTTTTGGACAAATATTAGCTGATAGACTAATTTAAATTAACCACATCCGGAATAATTTTACTGCTTTGTTTGGGTGTTTGGTGGTTTTTGGTTTTTTGGTTTTGGCTTTTGGTTTTTTGTTTTCTTTAAGGAAGAAAACAGTGATGGTATAGAAATTGCAGAGAATATAAGACTACTTCTAAAAATTGTTTGCAGAACTTTTAAAGGATACTAGAAACACTCTCTGAATTTGTTCTCAGTGATCTCAAATTGCTTGGTGAGGTAAAGTAATGAAGTAACACAATTCTTTGTTTTTCTGGCAGTGTTTCAGACTTCCTTATGGGAGATGTAGACAATGGCTCGTCATTGGGACTTCCTGTATCTCGCAGAAGTCGGGTAGGCTAAGCACGTTCTCTTGGAGTGTGGAATGATATCTTTTAAAGGAGATTTTTCATTTCCACTGAAACTATGTGTGTTGTGGGGACACTTGGAGTCTTCTGAGTGTTAAAAGAAGATTAAACCCATGAAAAAAATGCATTCAAGGTCTCAGATACTTGAATGTATGCTCAGTTCTGACTCAAAGGGGCTAGCGCTCAAATATGTAAATAATAACCTGCTGCAACTGTATTTGAGATTTTTAAATTGGTTAAGTGAAAAGAATTAAATACTTAAAAGTAAGATACTTGAATGATTTGCATGCTGGAGTAGTTAGAATAGACCTGGTAGACCTAGAAGCTAAAGGGTTAATGACCTCTTTTTGGCTTTTAAAGACTAATATTTATTACAAAATAACCTTTTCTTCTTCCAGAGCCTAATTTGTGCTGTAGCTGTTTCAACAACAATTCACTAAGAGAACTGAAATAGCACTGTCAACTTATAGGTAGTCAAAGAAAACATTAGCGTTTTAAACTCCCCTTTAAACACTTTGAAGGTGAGATTAAAAAATGCTCAGTACCAAATTCTGTTCTGAATTTTTGTGTATCTAGGAGCAGACTTTAAAGTAAATCCAGTCGTGCAAGGAAAATGCAGTTGATAATTGGTGTGTATGACAAGCTAAGTTGTAGCAAGGTGAAAAATTTTAGATTGTGGAGTTTTTTAAAGGTTTCATTGAAACATACTTAAGGTTTAGCATTCCTTCACACAGGCTTGATTATAGCAATGCTGTGCAGCTACAGCTGAGAAGTAGTCTTTAAATCTTCACGATGTTTGATAACACACGTGAGAAAGACGGATGATCACAGAAGTTCTGCTTCTGTAGCTGCTACAAAACTCATCTTCACAAACAATGTGGAGGGGAAGGAGGCTACTCGGAAAACTGCTTCCAGCAGACTTAGAATCAGAGGATTACGTTGCTGATAGAAATTATAAAATAAAATAGCATAGAAGCCAGCACCTCATGTAACTTAAAGGAGATGATTTGAACAAGTACTGTTTCACCTAATGGGTTCACCAGCAGAATTTGTCAACATTTTAATCTTGTAATGGCTTTGCAATGCAAAAATGTGTGCCTGTGGAACGAGATGGTCCCATATATTGTACTGTGAAGGGAATGCTTGGCTAAAAGATCGTTCTTCTGAATATGGGGGTGGGGGAGGACCAAGGGGGAATTAGAATATAGCGAAATGAAGAAGGAATTCTATTCTAGATGCTCCAGAAGTCACCAGCTTGTATTTGAAAGCCCTTTTTTGTAGTGTCATTTGCTTTTCCTAATGTGGAAGGGAACAATTATAAATTTTGGAGCAGGTAAGATAATATGGTTCCATTTCTTGGAAATCTGTCTTAAATTTAAGTGCATTTTCATTCAGGCAAATAAATACACATTTAACAGATGAAGCATTTCACTTTGATTTGCAATTCGGAGAGCAATTGGGAGGCGAACTAGGAGTTGAGTGTTAGGAGGAGTTAAATGCAAAATATTTAAGTAGCTGTATCAACTTTTCATTCCTGAAGACGTGTACATTCAGTGGTTTTACATAGCAGCTAGCTGTATCTTAAAAAGATTAGAGCATAACATTTTGGTAGAATTTAACATGTAAATGCTTTGAGGGTTAATTAAGGAGAGAAATTTTAATTGCCTGTTAAGTTAGGGACCTCCCTAACTAAGCTGTTGAGGATTGCTCTAAGGTTGGGGGGCGGGGGGGGCTGATCCTGCTTCTCTTGACTGCAGGGGAGTCTACATTCTTTAGTTCAGGCATTCCACTTGGAAGCTGAAGTTAAATGATATGTATACCCCCTCTTAGCAAATGTAATTGTTCTCATTTTAGCCCTTGTAGTACAACCAGAAGTACAAGGTGGAAGCAAAGTATTTCTTAATTAAAAACAGAAGAGCTTTAGAATACATTGGAAGAGACAAGACAGGCATGTCTGACCTTTCATTACTCAACAAGCTTGAATGCTATTCGATGCTATGTGGATCTGAGAGCATAATAAAGGAGAAGGATAAAATTTTCAAAACACGTGCAGAGATTTGCCTCTGTCAGGGTGAGAGTTCTTGGGTGATGGAGAGGGAAAAAAAGCAGAAGAGACTGGTTAAA
>VYZW01017058.1:443-20831 GCA_013401315.1 Balaeniceps rex
TGCAACGCTACAGGCTTGGGGATGAGTGGCTGGAAAGCTGCTTGGCGGAGAGGGATCTGGGGGTGTTGGTTGACAGCCGACTGAATGTGTGCTGGCAGTGTGCCCAGGCAGCCAACAAGGCCAACAGCATCCTGGCTAGTATCAGAAACAGTGTGACCAGCAGGACCAGGGAAGTCATCCTTCCCCTGTACTCGGCACTGGTGAGGCCGCACCTCAAGTACTGTGTTCAGTTTTGGGCCCCCCAGTACAAGAAGGATATTGAGTTGCTGGAGCGTGTCCAGAGAAGGGCAACGAAGCTGGTGAAGGGTCTGGAGAGCAAGTCTTATGAGGAGCGGCTGAGGGATCTGGGGTTGTTTAGCCTGGAGAAGAGGAGGCTGAGGGGAGACCTTATCGCCCTCTACAACTACCTGAGAGGAGGTTGTAGAGAGGTGGGTGTTGGTCTCTTCTCCCAAGTAGCAAGTGATAGGACAAGAGGAAGTGGCCTCAAGTTGCACCAGGGGAGGTTTAGATTGGATATTAGGAAAAACTTCTTCACGGAAAATGTTGTCGAGTATTGGAACAGGCTGCCCAGGGAAGTGGTGGAGTCACCATCCCTGAAGGTATTTAAAAGATGGGTAGACGAGGTGCTTAGGGACATGGTTTAGTAGTGGGCAGGTACGGTTGGACTCAATGATCTTAAAGGTCTTTTCCAACCAAATGATTCTATGATTCTATGATTCTATGAATCTGTCATAATGTGATTTTTACATTGCCTCAGCTTGCTGTTGTCATTTTTATACAAAAATATGAAGTATTTCTTTATTATGGAAATTAAACTGGACAGAATTACTAGTGTGATCAAACCCTTTTAATCTCAGATATCTGGTTTGTACTTCCTGTATGTCTCCAGGACCATTACATCACACATCAGACTTATTAGTTTGGCATCTGCCTGTGTTTACAAGATTTTTCACAAGTAATTTGATGAAATCTGCTGAAAAGAATTCTGATGGATTCTGATGGATATATTGGATGGAATTTTTTTTTTTAAATTAAAAATAAACTAATTCCTGTTAAGGTTTCACAATCTAATTTGATTTAATTATTCTATACTGAGGTAATAATTGGATCATCTAAACCTAATAATTTAATCCAAAATGTAAGTATAACATGAACTTTCCACTGGTCAATTTTTTGTTTTCTTAATAAGACATAGTACGTCTTCTCAGTGTGTACATATGTTTATTTTTCTGCTTGTTTTATTGTTTTCTTAAATTGACTAAGATGATTATTCTGTCAGATTACAAAATTTGACATTAACTAAAGGAAAAAAGAAAAAACCCACAACCTAAGCTAAAAAGTTTGCAAGCCACTGGTGGTTCTTTCTGTTTAATAGCTAAATCCCTCATATATTACATTAGTTGAGGACGGATTATGTAAAAATAAACTAATAGGAAAAATCAGAGAGAGAAATTGCTATACTGAATCTTCAACATTTGAGTATGTTTTTACTAAGCTTGTATATATGTATATATGGAAAATTTACATGTATCAACCTCTATGGACTGTGCTGTACTGCACAGCAGAATAACTACAGATTTAAATTTTTATATTAAAGAATCTGGGACCAGATTTGACACCAACGCTGCCTACTTGTTTTTAAAATCTGCGTACTGTTGCGAATCTGTATACTGTCTTACGAATTCCCTTTTCCCCTTTCATATAAATACTAACTTCATCTTTGGCTTTCATTTGTTGTAGAGCTATCTTGCATTTATCTTGTATTTTATCTAGTAGTGATTTATCTGCAATAATCTCTTTCACAAGTGGTAAATAGCATATGATGATCCATAGTCTAATGACGGTGTATATCCTTATCAGGGCTCAGATGAGCTGAAATCAGTTGTTTTTCTTCACATGTTTGAAAGTACATGTGTATGTGTTTTCCTGGATGGGTTGCAGATATATGTGCTTTTGAGTATCTTGTGGATTAAGAACCTACACTTCTAATGGCTGCCTTTCTGTTTTGTTTTGAAGTGATAAGAAACACATTTAAAGATAAAGTATCAAGGACTGAATGTAATTTTTAGGTTGGCATTGCATATATGTGTACGTAATAACAGAAAGTATGATTAGTTGCTTATCTATGCATTTGATGATTGAGCACAACTTGGCTAGAAGAAACCGAAAACACCTTATTTTATTAGATGTAGCAGTTATTCTGAAGTGAAATAGATATTTCCATGACAATCTCAACCCGTTGGCAAGAAAGTGCAACAGTTTTTCATGGAAGGACAGCAGCATTTTGTAATATTTAAAGGGTCTCTGTAGTTCAAGGATTAGGGACATAGTTTACCTTGAAATTGCTCTAAAACAGAGTTTCTGTGGAGCTTATAACTTAAATCACCTAAATGGTAGTAGGAAAATTTTAGAAGAGTATCATTTTGCTTTACCAGCATCTCAACAGGTTATGCTGTTGATTTTGCTCTAAATTAAATAACTCATTTGAGTAGATGATGATAAATAGAGCACTGGTTGCTGCCACAGCTATGTTTCACTAAATGATGCTTTTCCAATTCTCAAGCACTCTGCTGTCAATAAAACATCAATTGTTTGTCACAGGAGAAGCTCTGCTATTTATATTAACATTAAAAAAAAACCACACCAAACAAAAAAACACAAAAAAAACAACCACCACCAACAAAAAACCCCACAAAAATCCCAGGACTTTATAGGGCTCTGCACATTCCAAGAAAGCCAGATCTTGGGGCTGCATAACTGAGATTGATGTAGAAGTCATTTAATGGGGAGTGAGCAGTGCACATGCATCAAGATGTAAAACCTACAGTAGTATGTAGAGAAGTAACTGCACTAGTTTCCAAGCATCATGGAAAAATATTACTACCCCTGGGTAACAGAGAATATGCCTCTGGTATGTTAATTTAATAACCTGAATAGCAGCAGTGATAACTTTGTATGTCTGATACAAGAGGCTGTGTTGTCAGCTTCAAGTTTTGCAAAATACCTTCTAGGATGGAAAATATTTGCTAAGGAATCACCACTGGAATCTCCATGTGATGATGCTGATGACTATTATTTTACTGGCAACAGTTTAGTGCTGACAACTAAAAAGGAACTGTGACTGTGTGGTTAGACTAAATTTAATTCCATATTTGAGATCTGAATAAAAGACAAGGTTTTTGTAATTATACCTCTCCCAAGTGCCACAAGAGCTGTATTTACTGCAGGTGTTCAGGATTTTTGTTAATGTGCTTTATAGTGGTGGAGACAGCAGCAGGGTTGGAAATACCAAAGCATAAATGGGAGGTGATAGATCTGAGTGACACTGATGAGAAGCTAGAAAGAGCACTCAAGCTGGACTTGTACTGTATAAAGGGGGATGGAGAAGTGAAGTCCCTTTAGCTCTTCTAGCATATACACACTGGTCCATGACAGCATCTGCTTTCAGTTGTACAGGTTTAAACATTCCTGGGCGAGTTAATGCAATTATTCTGAATTTTCTTTACTACTAATATTAAGGACTGGATCTTGCCCTGAAATGTTAGCAATGCTAAGCCCAAGCAATGCAATTCCTGTGTTGTGGGTTAACCCCATGTCCTGGTTTCAGCTGAGTTAGAGTTACTTTTCTTCCTAGTAGCTGGCATAGTGCTGTGTTTTGGATTTAGCATGAGAAGAATGCTGATAACACACTGATGTTTTAGTTGTTGCTAAGTAATGCTTAGGCTAGTCAAGGACTTTCTTTTTCAGCTTCCCATGCTCTGCCAGGTGCACAAGAAGTTGGGAGGGGGCACAGCCCAAGATAGTTGATCCAAATCGACCAAAGGGCTATTCCATACCATATGACGTCATGCTCAGTATATNATAGGCGGCTCAGCCCCACAAAGCTTCACTTTCTCACTTTCCCCCCAGCAGGATGGGGGAAAGAATCAGAAAGGTGAAGTGAGAAAACTCATGGGTTGAGATAAAAACAGTTTAATAGGGAAAGCAAAAGGTGCACATGCAAACAAAGCAAAATAAGGAATTCATTCACTTCCCATCGTCAGGCAGGTGTTCAGCCATCTCCAGGAAAGCAGGGCTCCATCACGTGTAATGGTTACTTGAGAAGACAAACACCATCACTCTGAACATCACCCCTTCCTTCTTCTTCCCCCAGCTTTTATTACTGAGCGCAACGTCGTGTGGTATGGAATATCCTTTTGGTCAGTTGGGGTCAGCTGTCCCAGCTGTGTCCCATCCCAACCTCTTGTGCACCCCCAGCCTGCTCACAGAGTGAGAAACAGAAAAGACCTTGGCGCTGTGCAAGCACTGTTCAACAATAGCTAAAACATCCTTATGTTATCAACACTGTTTTGGTCACAAATCCAAAACATAGCACTATATGAGCTACTGTGAAGAAATTTAACTCTATCCCAGCCAAAGTCAGCACATCCAGTCAACGGAAAGAATGTGCTAGTGGCTAATCATCAGTATAATGAAAGTGAAAAGCTTGAACTGCTCCTTTAGCAGGCATGATGCCTACATGATTACCTTCAGAGACCTTATGGATTGATACCCCTTAAAGGCTTCCACATAGGTGTATGGTTTTTAAAGAGTACAGCAGCTGCTGGTAGTAGCACATTTTTGCTCTCCACCACATGAGACAGTCTGAAGTTTTCAAAACAGAGCTACTGGCTTCTAATGAAGAAGGGAAGGTGACAGCACCAGGCTTGTACAGCAGCCTGTGCTTGACTTGAGAAGTCTGTCTGCCTGGCTTGCATTACTTTATTTTCCCACTTTCTCCACTGTGTTGGTGAAAAGGAAACTTAATGCTGGGCAGTGCTCAGACTATTGTATTTAACAGCATAATATAAAGTAATAAAAGTATAATATTGGAGCAGAAATACATATTTTTGTTACCTAATAAAATAAAAAGCAATTCATGTAAGAAGAACAGAATCATCTTTAGACTCATATACAGTTCCCACAAGTAAGCCTAAATGCTCTTTCAGATTTGAAATGTTACAGATTTCTTCATCTTATTATTAGACCCCCTTTTTTTGGAATTTCATTTTTTACTAGAACCAAAGCTTTTATCCAGGCATCTGATATCACAATAAAACTTTTGTTCTTTCTTTCATTACCTTGCAAGGAATATACTTTATTCAAAAGTTTCTTAATAAGCCTTCTTCCCAATTGTTAAGGTTTTAGCACTGTAAAAGGTTTAAGAAGGTGTTTAAAGAGTGCTTGTAGGTATGCTGATCATTTTAAAGATATCCTATTAGTGAGAATCAAATCTGATGTGGAGTGTTGCATGTGTAAGAACCAGGTTAAAAAAAAAAAACAAACATGATGAACAAGACAAAGAGTACTGAGAAACCTGATTTTTCATTATTGAGGAACTAGACTGAAACAGTCTAGTCTACTCTAGTCTAGTCTACTCTATTCTGTCCTGTTCTATTCTATTCCATTCTATTCTAGACAGTGACTGTGGAGATGTTTGTAATGAATAGGTGAAACGTGACCAAAGAGGGAAGCATACAGCTTTACCTGCTATACTGAATGACTTCCAGGTGTATCTTTCCTCGTAAAATTTTTTTGTTTGTTTTGGGTGTAACTTACTCTTTTCTTGCACTTAAAAATAAACAAGCAGTCTTGGAGAAAATGTTCCATAGATTTACCTCCAGCTGTCTGAGATGACCACAGCTAGAACGTATATGAATACATAATCACAGCTCTCACTTAAACTTCAATTCAAGGACTGTCTGTTGCCTTTCATGCATAGATGGCCCCATCACCTAATTATATGTCTCCCTGGTGGACTCTGCATATGGCTTTTATTAGAAATACTAATGACAAAAGAATTAATGGGATGGTCACACCTGGAGGGCAGTGCTCAGACAAATTTGGAAACCTCATGACTGCCAGCTAGCTTGTCTGGAAATACAGAAACATGTTCAATGGAAGAAGGATTATCTCTTGTTCTGGCTCTTTTATTTAAAGGAGTTTTTAAAAAATAGTTTTGTCCCCATCTTTTTCTCAAGTTAAGAATCCAAGAACTGTGTTGTACCACACTAACAGACTTTATTGATGTGTTGAATATGCTCTGGCACATAAAAAAGCAAAAATAATAGGAAATAAGCATTTAAATTAAATAAGTGTTCTTTTTTTTTCTTCTCTGCTTTAAAAGTAGCTGGAAGACTAATGCATTTGTATAACTTCAAAGGTATTAGGAAGCAAGTCTGAAATGGTTCTATGCCTTTTCAAGTTTAGTTGATTATATCTTGGAAAAATTACATTTTTCACTTTTTTGTTCTCACAATATTGACCCTAATGCAGCAATAACAGAAATGGTGATATTTAATAAATTATGAATTATCAAAATTATGAATTAGGCTTCACTTTGCTCAAGTTTGCATATTCAGGGCTTCAGGCTGTGAGTGACTAAATATCTTTTCATTGGTCTGTTTTATCCCCGTTCATCAGCTTACATTCCTATGCCTTATTTACTACAGCAATTTCAAACTCTTCTTTTGTTCATATTCTCTTTTTCTCTCTGTCTTTTTTTTTCTTTAAATGGGACTGACCATGAAAACAGAAGAACTGAAGAATCCTTCATACTTCACCTCAGGGAGGAGGAGTTTTGGTATTACCCTTATTTTCCAGAAAGGTAATCAGTTACAGTATCAACGACAAATTTGAAAGCTACCAGTTAATTATGACTTCTCAGCTGAGACACTTAAAACTTAATGATGTTTAGGGAGTTCCCAACTCACTATAAATTGAACATTGATTTAGTCAGAATTCTTTAACAAAATAATTTTTGCAAAATATAAAACCATTCCACTGTAAACATCTAAATATGAAGTAGCAAATTCTTAGAGAATCGAAGGCGTGGACTCATGAGGAGTTGCTAAAAACCACTCTGGTCCCAAAGTCTGCAATTGTGCAATAGCTGTACAGCTGTAAGAGACATATAATCTAGGGCATCATTGAATTATTTCATCCTGAGTTCATACTTCATCTTCCTACAAAATTTGTTTGATTTCCTAAATACTTCTCTGCTAACAGTAACATTGTAAGTGAGCTTGTCACAAACAACAGCTTTCTTACAGATACACAGCTCATCTGCAGGTGTGCTCTGCCACATGACTGTGGGAAGTCAGCTATCATCCTGCTGCTACTGAACTACTCATCTGAGATGTGCACAAAGGGTCGAACTAAACATTTTACAGGCGTTGTTTGTCATTTGACATCTTACATTTTGCAATCTTAATTCTTTTTCAAACAGCTTCTTGTCTGAAATTTTGTGTAATATTTTAATATGAAACAATATTTTGATACAGCAACACTGTTATTCTGTAAAAAGTTCAGACTAATGGCATTGTACTCCTTTCTGCAAAGGCAGTGAACAAAAGTACCATTCTTTTTACTGCATCCCCAAAAATAATTTATGCTCAAAATTTGACAAGAAAAATATAGCTTTTTTTTTTTCTTCTTTTACAACTCAGTTGTAGTGGTGAAATTACCTGAATATATTTTATTACTGGATATTGAAGACATATTTTCTTCTTCTTCCCACTAAGTAGAAACAACCTTTATTAAATTAGTGTTACACCACAGCAAATCTCTGCATTCAGAGATTTGAAACGTAAATCAGGAAGGAATAACTCATAGCCCCTGTACTGCACTGTTCTGAAAAGAACCACTCTCAAGAAGTATGCTGCACTGATTGTGGTCCTATGCTTCACACATTATTTGGATTAAAAGGCTTTTTATACTCCAGACAACTTTCAGTATGAAAAACACAAGACAAAGGAAAAGGACTTTCTCAAGCTTGTTCCAGTCCAGAATCTTATTTGGTAGTTACAGTGGCCCAGTAAATTCAAAAGCTTATATAAAAAGCACTCTTTCAGCATTTGTTAAAAAGGTTTTCTTGACTTAAGCATCATGAGCACACTGCGGTCTCTACTAACCTTTACGGTCCTGTGTTTTAAATCAATATTTCTAAAAATTAATGTAGCAGAACAACTGCACTTGCTCAACCAACATGCCAAGGACAGGCAAAGACCATGATATAGTGGGTGTGCATGAAGATTTAACAACTTAAGGTAACAAACCCCCACATTTCCTGACAGCAAAGGGACTGACAAATGATTTTCAAAAATCTTCAGAGTTTTAGGAGCAGATGATGATAAATAGGGCAGCAGAACCCACTCTGAACCTTCCCTACCCAGCAGCATAGACAGGCCAAAGCTACAGTCAGAACTGTATCTGCAACATCAGGGTGAAAATGGCGACAAGGAAAACCTGAATAAAAATCCATTGGTTTAGAGGAAATTAATGAGCAGCTTTTTATGTGCGCTCCTTTATTAGGTTGTCTTGGCATTGGGAGTGGGAACACAACTGAGAAACGTCTTCTCCCTGTCAGTGATTCACCAGTTCTTATGACAATTCCAGCTATTATTGGTATTTGCTAGGGCTTTTGTAGAAGGCTACAGATACATTGCCTGGTGTCCCTGAGCACAGTGGTGAAAAGGAGCTTTGTGAATGTGGTTATTTGTCCAAACTGAGTTATTGATTGTTTCTGCCTGAATGCCGGCTTCCTGTGGGTGATGGGGTTAGGCTTTGCTGCAGGACATCCAGAACTTCTGCATAGGTATCTTTTTAACTTCAAATCAATGGCCTCATCACCTAAAGGAAAAGTCAGACAAACTGTTAATACCGGCTAGTAATTTATGTAGCAAAACCTATATAGATCATTCCCTTCAATTCAGTTACAAAAATAAACTTAGGAAATATGACTGCTCTGGGTGGATTGATAGTACCCCAACGATCAATAAACACATTCATTTTTCTCAGAACACCCAGTGAAAAATGGGTGTCACTATTTTGAAAGTACACTGTAATTATTGTATAGACAGACCTTACCTGAGCCTCACCATGGAATTATTTTACTATTTTCAAGAAGGAACAAGTAATAGGAAAACTTTTTTTAAAAACGCACAATCCTTAGAGCACTTTGAATTATAGTAGTAGTTTTTGTATGGAGGAAAGACTAGCCTGTATTGGAATGACTCTACTCAGCACTGGTGAGGCCACACCTGGAGTGCTGTGTCCAGTTATGGACTCCACAGTACAAGAAAGACCTGGACATAATGGACAGAGTCCAATAAAGGGCCATGAAGTTGATGGACTGGAGCATCTCTCCTGTGAGGAAATACTGAGACAGTGGGACTGCTCAGCCTGGAGAGGAGCAGGCTCAGGGGGGATCTCATCAATGTCCATAAATATTTGATGGGAGGGAATGAAGATGAGAGAGCCAGAGTCTTCTCAGTAGTTCCTAGTGAAAGGACAAGAGGCAATGGGTGCAAATTAAAACCCAGGAAATTCAGTCTGAACATAAGACAATACTTTTTTCCTGTGAGAGTTGTTGAACACTGGAAGAGGCTGCCCAGAGAGGTGGTGGAGTCTCCATCCTTGGAGGTATTAAAACTCTGACTGGACTTGGCCCTGATCAACCTGCTGCAGGTGACACTTCTTGTGCAGGGGGCTTGCCCAGACAGTCTCCAGAGGGGCCTTCCCACCTCAGCCACTCTGTGATGTCCATGACTCATTATCCCAAAAGAAAAAACAAGCAGAAGGTTGGACCAGGATCCTTTTCCATTTGGTCATTGCTACCTCCTATAGTCTTATCGGGTTACTAACAGATTAGCAACAAATCCTATGTCTTTATTTCATGTATTTAAGCCCCCTTTTTGGAGGGTTTCACCTGAAGTATGTATATAAACACAAGCAGACAAGTCATGGCTGGTTAAGGATTTTGAAGGCTCACAGGAACTGATGACTATTTTAACAATGCATTGGGATATCCAGGCTACATTAAGACATTTCTTGAAGGAAGACAACGCTATTCTGACACCATTTTTGGCCTAATATGACTTGTACTTTTACAAGCTTGTGACTATCCTCGGTTATCCCTCCCCTGAAGACAAGTAGCACAATGCAAAGGCTGTTAGGTAGCCTCTCAGTTCCTAATGGTTTTGCTATAAACCTAGCACTGTAAGTGGCTGATTGACTGCTGGTACATTTCCCTGTGTGCCACAGTGCATTTTCCTGGCTAAATAATTTCAAAAGGTGGCTGTCAGTTGGCATTAAAATCCACCTGGCATGTTTTGAACAACAGTCTGGCAAAAGGCTGACAAAAAAATGAATGTCATTGGTGAGATGAATAGTAGGAAGAACGTATATATCTCTGGTTGAGGTTTTAAAAAATACATAATCTCCCATTATTATAAATATTGTCACAAATATTACTCAAAGAAGGCGGGTAAAAGAACATCACCATTTTCTGAAAAATACATTTAAGAGAAAAAAAGGGAAAACGCATCATTCTGTTTATATCTGGCCTCCATTAGACAAAGTTCTTCTGAACACTCATTAATTCCAATAGCAAATAGCTTTGAAACACATGAAAAATCCCTTCCGCCAGGATGCCTAAAAAACTCTTGACAACAGATAAACAGTGCTCTCTGCACACTGAGCTGCATGAGCAATAATCTAACTGTCTCAGTTATTCATCTGTTGTTGCCTTTTTCTTGTCTCATGACTGGACTGCAAACTTTCTGGAGCAGGGCTAATTTATATGTTGTGCCTCAATATAATGCTAACAATTCCTGGTGCTGGTCCAGACCTGATGTCTCTAGTTTACTACACTAACATAAATAATAATTGCATAATAAATAATTACCTAGAGGAAAATCTTCCTCTTTCCCGTGCCAGTTGGAGAGATGCATCTAAATAGAACTAACAAACAGAATAGGTCAGGTGCAGAGTCACAGACAAATAGCAACCCAAACATGCAGTGTTAAAGCAATAATAAAAACCAGAATTGAATGGACAAACCTGTTTTGAAATACCAAGGATTTCAAACTTCAAATTCAAGTACCTAACACATTTTCTGAATATACCTCTTCCCTCCCTCCCTCAGTCACTCTGTCCCCATTCCAAATTAAAGGGAAAAAAGGAAAAGAAATACTCATGTAATTAACATGAAATCCCTATCTCTTTTTCCATCTCCAGAAAGACGTGTATTTTAAAGTCAGAACTTTAAAGCAAGGCCACATTTTGTTCAGAGAGTTATTCTTTAACCTCACTTTGGGGAGGCATTCTTCTGCCTGCATCAAAAAACACATGGGGACTGAGTCATCCTGTTTCCTTTTTCATCCACTAAGCCCAAATAGAGCAGGATAGATTTCATTGCCCTCGGTATGCCCTCATAACACTTCCAGCTTTGCATTAGGACTGTGATTATAATCAGATCTTATTCTTCAGGGCTTCAGCTGATCAGCTGTAAGAGTCAGGACCGTAATTTGACTTGTAAATTCTCCTCTTCCTCTACACATGCATCTTTTATTTTGAAGCACTGGCAATTGACTGCAGCTGGCTATTGAGTGAGGGGTACCCGTACTTCAAGGTTGCACAATGCTTGAAGGTGCTTGACTGATGTGTCTGATTAGGCACTTGAAGTCATTCTGATAACACAGTTTAGGATCAGGAAGGAATTATCAAAAAAAATGCACAAGACCTCCAGGGGGGGTATTTATTCAAGACGATCAAATAGAATTTTTTTGGCAGATTAAAATTTGACAAGATGGACACTTACATAACTGGTATGATGCCAAGGCAGTTGTGGAAAAAGTTGGTTTCAGGATTTCTGGTTTAGCTTTGAACTCCTTTCCTGAAATGTTCCATTTTTATGTTAAGTAACCTTGAAACAGGCAGCATCTGACCATTTTACTCTTTGCTTTGGTGCCCAAGTTTCCCTAGCATTTTGTGACTAGACTACCTATCACAGATGACTATATTGTGCTTCACAAAATATGCTCATACTTCAGCCTGATGAGGTACTCTGCTACACTCCTCTGCTGGTGCTCTGAAATGCTCAAACTATTCTGGGGCTGGAGTTAAGGTCTCTCTTTTCAACAGTAGATACAGATAGATTTTTGAGTCATGGACAGACTGATCACATAAATTAAGTATTTTTTAGTAATCTGATATATGATGCTGAGTGAGTGGTAATGGATATTTCACATGGTTTGTCACATGTTTCCAAAGCTGTGATCTCAGAAACAGTTATGCAACAACTGTTCAAGTTTTCTGAGATTGGAGCTGATGATAACAGCTCCTTCACCTCAGTTGCTCTATTTAGCTACACTAGTAACTTTGGTGAAGAAATCTTTTCCATCCCTTTGTCCAACTTCGAGTTCCCAACAAGGAGTTCCTGTTTTGAAAATTTTAAAATAGATGTTCTATTCTGAATGGTAATTATATTACAATATGTCTTCTAATCTGTAGTTATGCTCTTTTTATATAAATAGTTGCATCTATTTAGCTATCTAAAAGCTATTATATTAATCTTTTTTCCATTATTTCTTTTTCTGACTTTTAATATCTGTCTCCAAAATTTTCAGTTTAGGTGAACCCCAAACTCAATGAAAACTTAAAGCCATTGTTCATACCCACAGCAGGCAATTCCCTCAAGAGTCTCCACTGAGCATTGTGCAGAGCCTGCACCCCTCAGCTGAGACCTCGAGACACAAGATGACCACACTACGTATGTCCCAATTGTACTGATTTAATAAGACTGTAGAATGATTTCAAAGTTTTGCAAGCTTGCCCTTCATATTGATTATCTCTGTGGGCTATATGTTACATTTGCTTTTGTAAATTCCTGTCAGATTCTGACTGCTTCTGCTATAACATGCAAACTGGGGGCAATGCCTTAAAATTTTCTGCTGTAAAGTTGAATGAACAAAATATCCCACGCCTGGCACTGGCTTTACATAATCGAAGTCTGCGAAGAGCTGTATTTAGGAAAGCCTCTTTGGATTCATTGCACTGTGCACCATTTTCATAATAAATGAGCTGCTGTGAGGAATGTGTATGGGTTTCTGAGGTATGAACCAGAGCTTCATGTCCACACTCCAGAGAACTGCAGCCTCTGTCCCCCTAAAATCACTTTCATTGACGTTTCCTGCTGCATTTTCCAAGCTCATGTTTTTATCTTAAAACAGCAGATTTGGTTCTCTTGTTGCCTTGTCATCACAGAATTCATTACACCTTACAGAGTGAGATTTGGAGATTACTTTCCTTATGGGTTCTCTTATTAATTTTGTTAATACATTCAGGTAAATAAACAGAGTTCTGGGCTTTCCCTTTTTCCTCTTGTTTACTCCCTTTCAGTGCTCAGTGGGCGAGTGCATCTGGCTGCTTGAGCTACGGATGCTCCCATCTCAATGGTCCTATGCTGTCTGTAGCTGTTACCTTTCTACAGCTCTTTTGCAGCCTAGGTTGCACAGGAGTGCCATGTCAGACTGGGCATTGGATCCATCCTTGGAGTAGGAGGGAAGAAGGTTATAACAGGAGTTAAAGACAGTGTTACATGTTGGAGGGCAGCTGGGATATCCTAGAGGACTCAAAAGGCACCAGATACATTGCATGGGCATTTGATTCAAATGCCAAGTGTTCCTTTATAAAGCTAAAATACTTTCAAACCATCAGATACCTGGGAAAAGTGAAACGAGTCTCAAGCTGTTCTCCTTAAGTACAAAATCCTTCTTGTTCTTTCTCCAGAAAAAAAAAAAACACTCTCACTTGCCAAATTCATATATTTCTAATAAAATTCTGTGTAATTTGTAGCAGATTTTTCCTTTGAAATTTTGTATTTTTTAAAGATTATATTATCTGTAAAGCCTTTTAATTTTTCTGCATGCTGTTACACTGCATGTTCTAAATATGAAACCTTTCATCCCCAAAAGAAACAAAAATACTCCTTACATTTGTCCTTTTAGAAATGTAGTCTTAAAAGTCACTAAATAACGCATTACTTTTATTATGTATTTTGTTGCAATGCAACACATTTGGATGAAGATCTTACAATTAAGTGATTTATTTCTGTCCTTTAGGCATAAATTTTCACAGCTTTCCTGTGAGCTTTTATTCTGAAGCCACACCTTAGATGAATTGGTCAGTTTGTTTTTCAAGGTTATTAACTAAGTTCCCACCATTCACTAAATTGGCCTGTTCATCTCTTTTTTCCTAATTCAGAAAGTCCAGACAAAACTGATTATCAGAATAATGAGCAGTGTCTATACCACAAGCTACTAACAGAATTCACAAGTTATCCCAAAGAAATTTTTTTCCAGAAGTCAGTTTTATGTTTATTTCTCTGAAGAAGTGAGAATAATGTCTGTTGCATTTAGCATGCAGGTCAATGAAATATCATTTCCTTTGGGCTAATCCCTGAGTAACAGATCACAGTCACAAACAGTCTCAATCTCATAATGCGCTCAGGAGCACATTGCCCCGAAGGCACTGGAAATCTCTATGTCTCCTCTACATGAAGAGAAAGTAAGTGGAATCAGTGTCTTTATTGGTGCGTACAAAATACTATTATCAGGAACTAGAAAAAACGTATCTTATCGCACACACAGAATTATGATTTGATAATGCAAGGTTGTTGCCCTCATTATGATTAAAATCCACCTAGTCTTAGTGATCTTTACATCTAGTTCTGTATAAAATGCCTAACAGTAATGATAAGTCAAGTAAAAGCCAGTTGACTAAATATAACCCATATGATATTGCTTAGGAAGTCGATAGCAGTTGAACATTTCGATTTCTTCAGCAGATGTGTTATTGCATCGCCTAATGGTCATGAACATCAGTAAACAACAGGGAGAGGTGCAAAATTTGCTACTCATTTTACTAATCTTCAGCTGGGAAAGGGCAAAATGGAAACTTTCATACATTTTCCTATTGTCTGAATGTCTGATTATGCTAATTCTGTGCTCAATACTTCAGGAACTATTATTTTTAAGTATTGTTTTGACGATCACATGGACTCTGTAAAAATATCCTTAAAATGAGTGAAAGCTTATCTAAATGACTCCAGCTGCAGTGGTCTCTGAGGGAGTGCCTGGGGCATTGTGTTACCTGAGGAAAGAGTTTGTCATCAGTCCCAGGCTCCCACACTGCCTACAAGCTCTTCTCATCTTGACTTGTCTGAAATGCCCCAGTTGCCTTCGCCCCCAAGGACACTTAAACACAGGAGTGTTATGTTCATACCCTCCTCTTAAAGACAGCATGGATGCAATGGTGCTGGACTAGCTCAGGATGACTTGAACACAATCCTCAAAAATGTCTCAGGAGCTGTGAGAGCTCCCAAGCCCTCTCCCCTGCTCTTTCCTGCACGCCCCTCTCTAACAGTGAGCAGCCTTGGTCACTGCTTGTGCCAACTTGGCCATCCACAAACCAGGCCTCTTGCATCAGTGGGATCTCCCCAAGCACTGTGCCTGCTCAGATGGGCTCCAGAAGACAGCTTACTCTCATCTGAGTGCTTTGGAAAATCTTCGCTTATGTGGGAAGCTCCTTTGGACATCTTTAAGGTGCACAGCACCCACCACACTGGAGACCTGGTCTGAGGGAGACTTCTTCAGCCAGACCCAGGAAGGAAGGCAAAAAAAGAAAAGGCCTTTTACAGTCTTCTGAGCCCTTTCCCTCTCATCTGTTGAACTGCCACGGCTGCCCAGATTTTTCCTGTTGCCCAGGAGCCGACCTCTGATGAGGACGGCTGCTAAAATAGATCAGCAGAAGTAAACAGGACAACACATCTTGGAAGATGGCCTTTTCTCACAGCTCACAAGCACATAACAAGCCCTGCCTGACCTCAGCCTGTGAGGTTTATACCTGTAGCATTTTTATACCATTCTAACTCCAAGCAGTCAAGAAATTTGCTATACAGAAAAAGCAGAAGGAAGCCCTTGGAGCTCCAGCCCTGATTTTGAATTCAGTGCTGAGAAGCTTGCTCATAAATAAGATAGCATTTTTGGGCAAAAGTCACGCACTTTTCGTACATAGCAAGATGTCCACTGGCATGAAAAACAACAATAGTAATCTTCCTGAATGAGCTTCATATGAATTCCTCCTTAAATTATGCTGAAACTTTTACATTATGCAATATTTCTGACAACTGCACCAAGCTGGGATTAGGCAGGCTCATCCCCACCACCTGCTGCTCTCTCTTCAGCTCCTTTGTGCTCTGAAGCAAGTTTTGATGTGGTAACCAGGATGAATGTTGATCCCATTGAAGTCAGCAGGGTTTTTTTCACTGATTTCAGCCACAATTATGCAGGGCTCCCAATGAAGAAAGAGATGAGGAATCCTGGACTCCCTGTCAGCTGCTGCTTTGCAAAGCCCAGACAGTACCCCTGGGATGTGATGGTGTGAAATGACAGAGGTGAAGAGACCACTATGAGTATGCCACAGGGAGGGGTGCAGGAAGTTACCAGCTTGCATTTCCCTGTGAAACACTGAATAAGTCAAATTAGCAGATAACATCCACTCTTCTGGTCATGAGCTGCAGAAAGACTGACCACATTCAGTTATAGAGCACTCAGGAGTACAAGAAGAGAGTCTTTCATAAAACCCTAGGGTTATGACTACAAAGTGCTTTATATTCTTTACCACTGCTCTAAGGATGACAAAAGGCTGTTTTCCTAATTTTTTTAAAATTATTTCCAGCTCTAGATCAGATCCAGAGTTAGCACAAGAGGCCTGGTAGCAAAGCAGACTAGGGAAATCAAGTGTTCATTGTTACCCCTCACACCATTTTTTCAACAAACAGTCAAGGGGTTTTGTCTTCTGATAGCACCAGAGTATGTGGAAATAAATACTAAAAAAAAAATGCCGTCAAAGTCTTCACGTTTGGGAGTAAGTTTTTTCTCATCTTCTTAATCTTTACCTTTCAAATCTTAATCTTCACCTTTCAAATCTTAATCTTCCTTTTATAGTAAAAATAGCAAATCACATATTTCTTTATAAAGTTCATGGTATAATTAGAACTGCTCCTACAAAAAGTCTAGTTGGAAGGAAGAAATTATCTGAGTCATGTCAAATGTCCAATAGCAGGCAGTAAACCTGAACAGAAATGGAATTATTTTGAATTAAAGCAGTAGAGCAATTTTTGTCCTTGATCTGTTCTTCCTGGCTCCAGCATTTTCCTCAAAAGAGTAGCTATTTTAAAGCTGTTTCAACCCAAATGCTTTCTTCACCCCTTTTTGTTGGAGGAAGCAACTACAACATGGTCTGAGAAACATTACAAGGTACTATTGCAATATATCAACAGAGCTGCAAGTTTATGTAATTTACCTCAGTAAATTTTCTAAACTTCTTTTAGTTGTAATACTCTTAATCATACTATTGGCAGGGCTGCTAGCACTGCCTATTCTCATTACTCACCAAGATCCTGTTTTCAATGGGATAGGTCTTTTCTAAAATTGAGCCATTTGGGCTGAAATATTCTATGCCAGAAGACTGCATCAGCATGAATTGGTGATTATCGTAAACTAGTGTTGATGACTGTAATTTCAACCAATATCCTTCAGGCATTTCCAAGAAGGAAGATGGGAAAAAAATGTATCTCCATCTTAAAATCTCTGCTGATATTTTTTTCTTTTTCTTTTTCTTTTCTTTTTTTTTTTTTCTATTTGAAAAGCCCACTCTTTGGGACAGGAATCAAAATTAGGCAGAAAAACCTCTGGAACTATATGACTTGTGCAGACTTAATGGAAATTTGTCTGCATTTGACCAAACCTAAGCCCCCTAACAAACTGCAGTTTTGATTAGTAGCTGTGAATTGTTCTATGTTGCTATACTGCATGAAAAAGCAAAATCATTTCTAGTGAGGACATTTTTTTCACTGTAGTCCTTCTGGCTATGTCTAAATGAAGAACTCGGGAGCACAGGAGTGCTTCTAGCAGCGGATATATGCCCGGTGACAGCACTCCAGGGCAAGACCTCTGCTCACACCAGTGCACCAGGCATCTCTTCCAGGTGTGCAGTGGAAAAACCAACACTGAAGATCATGATGTCCTCAGGAACAGCCACCAAAGTCATATAAATACCCTTTGAAAATAGGGCCACACATTCACCAGAGAAGAAAAGGTATTTATTGGATCAGTAATCTCATGGTGTGCCCTGAGGGAGGAATGGCTTTCTGATTGTCATGCTTAATATTATCTTTCTTTGTTGTGTGGTGACATTTAGAGGTTATGCTGGATTTGTTGTTGTTGTTGTTTTGGGGGTTCATTGGTTTGGTTTTTTTTTAAATAAAAATAACCTTGCTCCTCCAGGTGCTTATTTCTCAGATCATCTATCAATGTTTAGGTATCCATCTGCTGCCAGCTATGGAAATTTATCTGCTCTACCTGTTCTGCTGCTCCTTTCCTCTACTGGTTTGCTTGACGTTGGCACATGTCGGGAAAATTTTGCAATTTTCCTGAAGACTTTAAAACTCATGTATGGACACGCAGTGTTTGAAACTCATTGTATTTTAATTTCTATTGCTACTTGTATTTGGAATAATAAACCTACCTTTTAATTAATTAGAGGTTTATTCATAATTCCAAGACAAACTTTGTGAAGAAACAGAATTCATTTAGCCAGAAAACATTGTCTCTCAAGTGTGTGTCTTCTCCTGAAATGTAAACATGTAAACGAAAAAACCCTAATTGGCCAAGACTGTAGGTGAATATTTCAAAGGTTATTTGGTTTTATTTTGCCTCTTTTCTCCAAACATGAGCCATGAAGTACACATACAAGAACTGTACTGTAGTATAATTGCTGTCAAAAAATTTAGCACAGCTAGATAGGAGTAGCACGTCTCATGTCTTTCACACATTAGAGGGTTTTTTTAAACTAGAGTGCTTTTAAAAGGAAAGAACATGTGGGAGGAGATGTAAACTGGGGAAAAACAAATCTACCTACACATTTCTTTTTCATTTAAACCATCAGTTCAAAGCTTTCATGGGATTTGAGGAACTATTATCCCAAAAATTACCGTCACAAATTTATACTTAATTTCATTATATCATTTACCATCTGTGGACCTCAAAGTAATTTTAAGACATTAATGAGGCATACCTTACATACAACACTTTGTTTTTAAAAATTGNTGACCCCGTACAATGTGAGACTAAAATCTTGCCACTAGATAGCAGTATTGCTTATCACTCGAGTTTGCTCTAAGATCCCTGTCTTCTCTAGGTCCTTTCTCTGGCAAAGTAAATTCAGTTGGCTCCCTGACCATTGTACGGCTTTAGGTTGTCTGTTTAATTTATACAGAAGACGGATGAAGAGGCAGACAGTCACCAAAGTGACCTGTTCGGATTTTTTATAGGTCTTGTTTTGCATAGTAGCTCCTGAATATTGAATGAGAAGTCATGCAAACTGCATTTAAAATTATACAGATGTGAATGTAAATGTAGATATGTAGTGTCAATTGTCAAATGTTTCTATAAATTCTTTTAAAGAATTTATTCTCTCTCTGTGTTTATATAGGTCTGTATGCACACTTATAGAGTTAAAGCTGAATCTCTAACTTTAGGAAGGTTTAAGCCTCAAGATTATTTAGGCTCTAATCTTCACAAAAATATTTTTGTTTTATTTCTGATCTCTACCATTTGAGCTTCAACAGTAGAAATCTTAGTAAGAGATTTGCTAAGAAGATAGTGAATATAAATATTTGCTAGTTGCCTTTTATGACTGTCTTTGGCAATATCAGTAAAGATGCCATGTTTCACTGGCAGTTGGACTTCTGGTAATCACATGGCTTCCTTTTTCCAGAAGATACTAATTGAATCTTTCTGAAGATGCTGCATTTTCTTCTAAAAAAAACCACCTATAGACTAAGCATAGGTTTTAATTTTCTTAGTTGTTATAATTAATATTTATTTCAGTTCATTTTATAAAAAAGATTCTTGGTCTCTTACCTGGTTTTACTATATCTATGAAATATAATATGCCAATGTTTGGAGTCTGTAATAGTGACTAGGTAATATTTTAAAGGCTTCAAAAATACATGGTATTTTTTTAAGATTATATAGTTTCCTTTTTCTTTTATACTTTTCTGCATACGTGTTTTCCACTGTAATATCAGCAATTAGTTTTTAATTGAACCCAACTGATAGGATAGCTGTTGCTGAACATCATCTCTAAAACATCATTAAATCAGTCAGTACTTGATATCTGATATAGAATAAAAATGAGCTGAAATAAAGAAGAAGAGCCTCTCTTTTTAAAGGCAAAGTATTGTATAGGAATATATTACATGTGCAGGTAGATATGGGTCTTAGAATATCCACTGAGAGTTTCCTATTTTCTTTCAAGTTTGTTTTTGCTCATTTGGACAGTTTTAGATCCTAAGGTTCACATACACTTGTAGTATTTTGAATGAACATTAGTAACTTTGTATATAGAGAGATCAGCTCCAAAACATGAAGCTGTTCAAATTCATCAATAGAGTTTCAAATGGTCTTGAGAAACATATAATAGATATTTCCAAGATAATCC
>VYZW01017059.1:0-62500 GCA_013401315.1 Balaeniceps rex
CAGCTTAAAAAAATCAATGGGAGCATTCTGCACATTGCAATTTCCCTGGCTGCGCCTCACCTAGAGGATCACGGTTTAGTAACTACATATAAAATGATTTTGTAGCCTAAACAAGAAAACTAGATGACACAGTTCATGAGTTACGTCAGGAATTTTTAATTTAAATTCAAAATTCCCCTTTAATATTTCCTTCTCCCTTTTTGGTTCTTCATATGGTGAGGTGCCTTTCTGAACTATGATTGCTGACTTTCTTATATGAGAAACAAAATCAGAAGGAGAGTGTGTCTGTTCCTCTCTGGACATGTAAAATACTCGTAATTGCTCCCTTCCTCCAACTCATAAAAATCTCTGTTCTTTCTGAAACTGTTTTAATAATATGACTCATTAGAGAAGGTTTCCTTGTCCATTAAAACTGCTCACACTCAAAGCTGCTGTGTAATCATAAATAAAGTAGGTAATGATGATGAGGCTAAGGTAAATTAGCGTTTTTGGTTGATATCAAAGTTGTAAATGTATTTTCTTGACTGCTAAATGACTGTAATAATCAGTTTACTCTTTGTATTAACATTACTAACCATTGCAGAACTCTTCTGAAGTGAAAGGTGCTGGAGATTGGTGGTCTGTGCTGTACGTGATGCTGAATGGTTGAGAACAAGATGAGCGAAATTGATGCTGTGCGTGATAAGACTTGTCAGACTGCTAACCTATAACAAATGGCTCAAGAAAATGTTTGTGCAACTCAGTAGCAGCAATAGGGCATTTTAATGACACTTTTATCATATTATTTGTTCTGAGTTTTTGCAACGGTCTTTTTTAAATAGATTTTTGTGCAGTTCCCATTTTAGTATGAATGTTCCCACTTTGAACATTCAACCCTGATTTGGGTTGTGGTTTTTTGCAGGTGCAGGCTATATGCTTTTTTCATTCAGAGGAAAAAATAGAATGAAGAATGGAAGATATATAATTTAGCGATTTTTCAATAAATACAGGAAACTCTATGCAATGAATGCATAAGTTTTATGAATTGGAACTTTAAATAATAAATAAGATGTTAATTTGTAGACATGTATAGTTGTGAAGCAGATGGAAAAATAGAAATGTGCCGGAAAAGTAGGTATTTGCAGAAGCTAATGAAGTTAATTGGTCTCATTTGGCTACACTATTTTCCCAAACCCCCCAAAGACTGGGCTTTTTAATTCTTTAATTAAAAATGAGTAAGGTATGCTAATATTATAACCTTTCTTTTTTTCCAGCTTTCTATATACATACATCTTATTAATAGAACCACCCTTAGCAGTCCAATATTAGCAAGTACATTAGTAATCTGGAAGTTCTAAGGAGGGTGCCAATATTTTGAAACAATAATTAAAAAATTAGCAATCCATGAGTTAATACATGCTTTAAAACCCTAATCATTATTTCCTTTTCCTGTTTCTACATGATTACAAAGAAAGGATCTGTTTTTCTCCAATTTAGGGAATGTAAATTAAAGTACACAGAACAGTTCAGGCTGTGGAAGATTTTAATTTTAAATAACAATATTTAAACCAATTTTGATTAGCTGGGTTGCAGGCTAAATCTGCAGTGAAATAATAGAAACATACAATATCAGTGAATAGATACACAGCTACATGCGTTCCCTTAAACTGTTTTTTTAATGGGAGAAAAATATTGGGAGCTATACATTCTCCTCCTTAATAACGAGCATTTGAGAAAGGTTCAGTCCCTACGCTCTAAGATGGCATTTCGGACTGTAGTGAATGTCACTGAATGTGCCGTAGTGTTTTGCAGGGGACTCGGGGACACCCACCACTGTAGCCCAGTCATCACTAATGTATCGCCTTGCTCTCGATTCCCTATGAAGCTTTCTGTATTTGGATGATTGAGTTTGAGCAACTACTTACGGTTTCAAAGGATTTGGATAATGTTACACTGTAGGGTTGGAAATCTCTTTGAATACTGTGTTGCAAAGGGACAAAGACATAGTTTCAACGCATTTATTAGGCCCCTGCTGTAGAAGCGAGGAACAATAAACCATCTTTTTTAAGTTAAGAGATCTTGGAACAGGCTGCTCCAATAAATCCTGGGTTTAAGAAGTGAGGTACGTGCTGCAGTGCTGAAGTTGTTTATTCATCTGGAGTGTATTAGGCTCTTGATTAATAAGAAGACATCTGCAATTTTACATCAGAAACAGAGCGGGCAGTTTGGCAGTTGTAAATGGAAATTGGGAGGGAAGAGCCAAACCTATACCAAGTCATTGTCTAGTCCTTGTTGCCACTGATGTTGATAATAATTATTCTTATAGTGGTTAAAAATATACATATTGATAAAATGTTCCAATCTGAAGGGTTCATCAGCCATTTTTACAAGAACCACACATCTTTAAGAACTGGTAGCTTTTCAGACACCTCTATAAAATGAAAAGCCATCTTTGTGTGCTTAATCTGATCTCACAGGTCTCACACTGATGTCTGACAAAAGTAACGCATTTGAAGATGAATTTACACTGATACAAGACTGATGTGGAGTAACATCAAGAATTAGTCTGTATCTCTCCAAAATGCGACAGCAGAATCTTCAGTAGAGAAGTAGAATGCCTGTCAGAGACACATCTTTCATAGGAATAATCTTGCATCTTAAATTTAAGAAGGCTTAAAACATCCAACAAGTAAATTGGGCAAAAACTTTGTAAAGCCTTAAAAAAGAAACTGCTGCATAACACAAGTGAGTGTGATGACTGAGAGCCTTACTGAAAGCCAGTAAGGTTTTGGGGGTTTTGGTTTTTTTTAAATGGAGCACTTAACTGTGCAAGTACATGATTTGGTGGAGAAAATAGAACTGTTGTCAGCAGAGTTTCAGACAAATTGGTTCCCAGTTAGAAATTGATTGGGAGGGCCAGCTAACAAAGCATTAGTGGATTAATTTCAGGAAGTCACATGCATTGTTAGTAATCCGTAAAAGGGCAAATTTTGAACAATTGAATGTCTCACTCCAAAAAAAATGTTGATAATATGACTCAAGTAGTAGATCAGCACTTCTTTCAGTAGAAAAGAGCAAGTTAATTCTTGTCGAAGTGATTGGGAGTACAGGAAATTTTCAATATTTAGTGTTGAAAACTTGACCAAAGCAATTTAATCCTCTTGGCACTGCGAGTGTAGTCAAAGTATAGGGCAATGGTGAAAAGATGAGAGGAACCATGAAGACACATCTGAAAGTTTTCCAGAGTTGGCTATAAAGCAGAACTTTGCTAAGTTCATGAAGTAGAGAGTACACAGGAATCATTCTGATCATTTTGCAAGCCATCTATCTCCCTTTCATGACTCCATAAATATTTGTGGCAACTCTTAATCAGGAAACATAGGATTAGCGAAACAGCGCATGTTGGTTAGCCTTCAAGGCAGTTACATCTGGAAGTGGGGAGCCATGCCATATGATCAAGCAGCTCTTTATGGACCATCTGCAAGTACTTCTTGGACCTGCGACAGGGCCATTAAGTGCAGTTTAAGACGTTGCTCTAACTACACCTGAACACACTGAGACTTGACATCCGACTATATAGTGCGCCACTGTAGAGCCTATTTTAGCTGAATTGTGGGAGAGGCACAGTTTGCCCGTTAGCGTCATCAAAAATGTTGGTTTAACACCTGTATTTCTGTTATCATACTGCTGGGCCACTACTCCTTCAATGCAGTAGTGCTACAGTTCTACCCTGCAAGACGCCTCCAGCCAGGCAGCCGGCTAACAGGGATGGAGCCGAGAGCAGTGCGGTCCCCATGAGGAGTTCTCACTTTTGGAATGCATCTGCAAGCTCTGGCTCAGTTAACCTTGCAGGCTTTTCTGGAAGAGTGACTTGAGAAATACGGGTTTGTTTATTTTTTATCTGGAATTAGTTAAAGACATAATTTACATCTCAGGGTCTTTGAGGAAATTTGTTGAAGAAGGGAAAGCTTTCTTTTTGGATGTGCCTTCATTTATTTTTATGTATATATAAAATACACGTACACATTATTTTTCATATATATGCTAGCTTTCCAAGTAGTTACTTCAAAATGCATTTTGTATATGCAAGTTAGTGGTTAGGTATGCATATTTGGTTAAAAAAACATTTCATAGTTAATTAGTATAAAATAAAATCACAGTGTGCTTTTGCTGAAAATACTTAACTGTGGGAAGTTAAAAAAATTCCTATGATACAAAGACTTTTTTAACATAACTTATTGAAGAGCAGGAACTGTCATGGTAGCATATAAATAGGGCAGATGGAGATAGCCCCTCGAGGCTACGGGACTTGAGTTAATAAACCTTGAAAAGTTACCATAATTTTCATTTTGTATTTTCCTCATGAACCCAAGTAATATAGCTCATTCGTTTTGAATATTACCACTGGACTCCCAGGCAATAAGTTTGATTTTCTTAAACCCTACATCTAACCAGATCCAGACCAAAGCTAAAATACTGGTCCCATTAAAGTTAATAGCAAAATTCCACTGGCTTCAGCAGGGCCAGGATTTTATTCTGAGGCTGTAGATTTTAGTATATTACAGTGTTTTGGTAACATAAGTCAAATGAAACAGCCCAGTGTTCAAAAGGTTGGCCAATTCTTTTTCTGCTAGTCCTCTGTATCTGTTGGATGTGTCTGCTAATATTTCATTGACTTAAATGACTTGCTAGAAGTTTCCTCAGTGTGTTCAGTACATCACCAAGTACATTGCGCCTGCCACACACAGAATATTAGCTTTTTTCCAATTAAATACATGGGAAAAGGGAGGAACGTAGTTGAGCTTATAAAAATGATTGCTTAGGGTTAAATTCTTGACGGAATATGAGTAGGAGCTCGTGATAAAGCTAAGTCAGGGTCATGGATTCTTTTAACCTCACATAAGATAATCTGAGGTGATGCAAACCGCCTCTTCAGTGGAAGACAGTTTTTAGCTTGTGAAGGAAGTCGGCAAATTAAAATACTTCAGAGGCAGTAATTTTGTATCAAATAGTGACAGAGATCTGGAAGTTTTCTGTGGAAATAAAGTGGTCCAATGTGGGGATGGTAAGCCTGGACTAAAGTAGCAGACGTTGGAGCCAAGGAACAAAAGCCAAGTAATTTATGTAGAAAATTCAGGGAGAGTACAGCCTTTCTTCAGCCATACCACTCTCTAAGTAGCAGACACAGTATTGTACCACTGTGTTCTAAAATCCAAGCTCACGACTGAATAAAACCAAGAAAACAGATCCTGCCGTAATAAAAACACATGTAAAATTCCTGGAAATGTTTCCTGTTACTGGCTGCCTGGTTAGTATAGGCTGCCTGCACATTGGTACAAGTCAGCAATTGTTTGCTCTGATGTTGTTCGTATTCCTTTTTGCCAGGAAGATGAAGATCAGACCGGAAGGTTGTTGGTCTCCTTTGCAGCCATATTAGGATCACAAGGAATAAAAAACCTAATAGTCTTAATTGTATTTCAGATTGTTTTGATTTGCTTTATGCCCATGAGATAAAAAGACACAAAATAGGCTTTTTTTTCTGCCACAGTAAAAGCCAGAGAAGAGCTTTTGCTTTGGAGTTGATACAGAGTGGTCCAAAAAATGTCCTGCAACCCAGATCCAGTCCACAGCATGATTCTGCCTGGATTACCAATTTTTTGAAGTGACCCTGTGTTGGGACTGTAGCTCGGCAGGAACAGCTGTTACTGGCTCCCCCTGATGGTTAGGATGCTCCTAGTGCACCCTTCACTCGCCACCTCTTTGCTCCTCAAGCTGCGCTGTGTCTGTGTTGGAGTTGAGGGCTCCTGTCCCATGACTCTGGAGCCTGGCCCAAGGAGGTGACCCAAAACTGGCATCTGGCCTAGCGCAATTAAATGGTTGGACCAAATGGGTAATACCTTATTCCAAGACGAGTATTTGCCTTTTTCCAGAAGGGAGTCTTCCATTATATCTCCTTTTTTTCTCTGTCTTTATGTGGGATGTGAGATATCAGGGGAGTTAGAGGTTGCAGTTCCATTAACTGACTGGAGACATTACAATATATGATATTTTCATTTGGTCTGCTGTGAACTGTGCTTGCTTACAGGAGGTCTGCAGTATATTTGCAGGCATGTACCATATGTCTCCAGTAGACATGTTTTAGAGGAGTGAAACTGGTTGTAGCACAACACGTACAAGACTCAGGAAGATGGAGGGAAACATTTAGACGATATGCCTTGAGAGGCTGCCTTCTTAATGGGCATGAAATAAAGAAGCAGGAAGTGTTCTGGGATGTGGAGAGACATTTTCAGGCTAGTACAGGATACAAGTCGGGTATTTTATTGACCAACATTGTAATGTTCCTTCCCCAGAAAGAAGGGCCCTAGTTCTACATCCCCGTGATGAATTTCCAGCTTATTTGAACAGTTTGCTTGTTTATCTTGGACAGAGACCATACTGCAGTTATCTGGGCTAGACTACTGTAATGTGCTTCTGATTGTTTCCCTTGAAATTGATCCGGAGCCTTTTTGGGGTAGAAAGCTGATATATTAAAAAATATAGCCCCATCCATGTAGCTGTTCAAATTTTAATCCCCCAGTTCTTGGGCAGCAGCCGTGCACTCCATGTCCCTGTCTGGCAGTTGCTCGCAGTTGGACATAGTCGGCTTTCTCTCCCTGGGCTGAGTCAGGCGCGGGCCGAAGGCAAGTCTTTCTTGTCCTCGGTTGTGGAACTCCCTGCCAGAGCCCCTTGCTGGCTGCCTTTAAGGCAAGCTGCAAGCCCTGTTTATTTCAGTTGGCCTATCCATGACTGTTTTATGGGCTCCCTACCTTTGTTTTTGCATCTGCTACCCTTTTGTTTTTCTCTTTCCTCTAACTAGTCAGGAATTGAATCTTCTGGGGCTGGCAGAGGTCCCTTTTGAATTCTGTGTGTATAGCATATTGTAACATGCTATTAGATTTTGCTTTCTACTTTTACTGTTTTGCATTTGGCTCTTTATGCTACTTGGCTTGCAATTGGTGCTTTAGAAAAGATCAAATAAATATATAATTGTGTCAAGTCTTATTTTGTCTAAGAGGGTTAAATCCCATATCCAAATATAGAAGAGTGTGTTTATGGGGAAACTTAGTACTGAGAGAATTAGAAAGAAAGCTCCAATTAGAAAGAAAGCTGATTCCATGCCATTTGCAATGCCATGTTTTCTTTAAGAGAAAACTTCCACTGTAATTAGCAAGAAAGTGCAGCCTACCGGCCAATGCATTACCTAACACAGAGCCTGCTATTCAGTCTTAGAAATAGATCGTGCTTTTATATGCTTCTCTGGAGACTGACGATACTGTGAAGTCCAGTATCAGCAAAACAGAAGTCTAAACATGAGCAGAGTCAGGAAATCTTGTACAATAGATGATAAATAGTGATTTGGTCCATTGGCCGCTTCAGGAGGAAGCGTGTAAATGTAATCGTGGAATACAATGGTCTGTGCTTCTGCCATCAAATACTAGAAATAAAGTGTCTATTTTGCATCCCCCATCAAGTGATTTAACTGTTACATACATACCTGAACCCGTGTAGAAGATGTTGTTATTTGTGTTATGCTCTCTGCCAAGGGATCGACAGAAGTTCAGGTCTTTGTTCTAGAAACTGCATAGGAATCAGCAAAAAGATGTGCTTTACCTCACATTGAGATAAGTCTGATAACGTCAACCAGGGGAATGAAACAAACAACGAGGAGGAAGAGGAAGTAGCAGCCAAATGCTGTACAAAAACCAAGGGTCTTAGTTCAAATATTGTCATCTGAAAATGGTTTATGGGCACTAAAACAGAGGAGTGAACCCAGGGGTAAGGTCATGCCACTTTGCTGAGCATTGGGAATCCAGGAAGTTACATATCATCCATCTAAGGAAGTTCTAGTTATAAAATACTATCAAAACCCAAGACGTTTAGGGCAGCTTGGTCCTGCAAAACAGTAAAATTATTAATCACTTGACTAATCCACATTAATCAGCCTAGTAGCAAAATTATTAATCAGCTTGATGAACTGAGCAATCTTGCAAAGAAATGAGCCTACTTGGAATTTTAAAAGTGATAAAAGATAAGAGTGTAAAACAAAATGACTGGAAAAGATGCAAAATCTCCTCAAAACCAACATTATCTCTCATCTCACTGTTTCTATTTCATCCATCTCCAACAAGACCAAAAGCTTGCATGCAGACTGGTATTCGGAAAGCAAAGTATTTGTTCTCTGTGCATGAGAAAAAGGAATCTCTCCTTCCCACACACAAACACACAGAAAAAAATAAAGCTAAAGGTAGAAGCGTGGGGGGTAAGGAGGGGGAGTATTTATTTCTTAATTGTGAGGAGGATTATTGTTACGCTTTTAAGAGTGAAAGACCATACAGAAATTTAAATGCGATCAAAACGTGTAAGATACATTGGAAGATGGGGCAAGGGTCTTTGAGGCCTCAAGCCTCAGGTGATTCGAGGGAATTACCTGATGTGTATAGCACAGCCATCCCACTGAAGCGAATTAAAATAAGGCAAAGGGTAGTAAACAAAGTTCGACCAGTATATTTTAGTACTGGAAGTAGTAAATAGTCATTGTCGGTGGCAGCTGAGTGCTTCACTGACAAGAACAATATGGTAATAACTAACTTGTCCCAGATGAAGAACAAAATCTATTTTTTGTAGATACATGGACGGCTAATTGAAAACTTGTGAACATCAACAATTATAGAACACAGAGAAGGGTCTTTCTGTTAGCTGTTAATGATACTTCCACTCCCTCAAAACGTATACTGTCTTTACATTCCCTTCAAGGAGTGGCACGACGCTCTGCTGTCTTCAGACACTTGTGCCTTTTGTGGCTCTCCAGGCTGGAAACGTTCAGAACCTGAGCAAAGGTAGCAGTGGTTCTGCCGAGGAAGGACCACCGCTTTCTAGAGCAGGTTGATGACACAGGCTATTGAGTCCTTACAGAGAATTGTTTGTCTTCTGGTTTTAGATGGCTTTAATTCCTCCAAATTGCTCCTTGAATAATAGGAAAAAGGCAATTTGAATTTCAGTGACAGATTGGACATAACAGGTTGCAACTATTAGGTCTAATTTTACCATACTGAGAAATAAAATTGCCTAAACATAAACATCGATCACTGATGCAGTAAATTAATTTGTACAGAAAAAGTAGTTTAACTGCAGTGCACATTAAACATAGAAAATTTTCAAAATTACAGCTCTCTGAATTAATTTGTACACTTGTTTACTTGTTAAAAGCGAAGCGTAACTTCTTTTCCTTTTTTTTACCTGCTCTTTGTGACTTCAATTTGTGAAAAGTGAGGACAGTTATTGATTGTCCAAAAAAGACAGATAGAGCTCTGCAGCTGTGGATGTAACTTAAGCTCTTTTTTTGTTGTTGTTTCTAACAGGTTAATAGAATTACTAAAGACCTCTTTGAAATATTGTTTCATTCTAGCAAGCAAATTCAGCATTTTAATAGGCTTGAATTATGTTTTGTTAAGAATTGGTGGTGTGAAGTAATTAAAAAATTTTACGATTTGGTTCAGCAATGAGTTTACATTCAAGTGTGTCCTCAGGCTTATTTAAACTGTAGAAATCTTCCAAACTGTTTCATAAAAAATGTCATATGTATCTTCTTCCTTCTACTACCATGTCTTTTCAGAAAATCTGCACATACTACTATCCCACATTTTAATATGGTATCTAGAGACTTACCATAGATGCTGGCCAACTTTTCTTCATTCTGGCAATTGCTATTTATAATATGCTTATTGTTTTATAAAATGAAAAAGAACATGCCTTTCTTATTTTAAGCCACAGCTATAACATTACTGATCATATGCAATCACAAGTGTGTACATAAGCTTTATAAAGGTTGCCTGAGTCACAGTGGAACAGGATCTGCCAATGTGGCTTATTTTGATGGTATCTGGTGTCTACTGTTTTCAAGGACAGTAGTTCGATTCAAACACAATTCTGATAAGTGGCAGGTTTTCATGTCTTTAATGCCCTGACAAGGGCATCACTCTCAAGAGAGGGAGGTGAAACCATTTGGATGAGAATTCTTCCCCTCTCCTTTGTGCTGACACACCAAGATAATGGACAATTAATAGCGAACCTTCTCTGCAGGGAAAGTCTAGGGTTATCACTAATATAAAAGTGCTCATGAAGTGTTTAGACACAAAAGGGAGAGAAAAAATAAACATGAAAAAGTAGAAAGCAGGACCAGCACAAGGCTTAATGTTCAGTTACATGTTTTTTCACCTGAAATTATGGTGAATGATTTTTCAGTAGCAGCAGCTGTAACTTTTTAGACCTGGTTCACTGCTCATGACATCAGGCAAAGGACAAGAGGAATCTTGCCATTTGTATCTTTCTTTGTGGTAAGCAAGAAAGCTGGCTTGTGTATTTCCTGGAGATACCAGTTAGCAGGGCTGACTGCTCTTAGTTACTAATCGTGTCGTGCTGTAAAGTTTACCCTGGTAGGATATGGAGGACATGTCTAAATAAACTGCATCTTCACTTTATCTTCTGTTCCAAGAACAGGCTTGCAGGATGCTCTTCAGGCTCACCTTCAGTCTCATTGCTTCCATTTAGACCATATGTGGGATTACTTTCCTTTTCTGGCCCTCAGCGTGCACACTTCCCCTTGCTCTGGGGGAAGACTGGTTTACAAATTGTGAGTCTGTGGAGTCCTCAGTTTTTGCGTTGCTGTGCGATCCCAGCAACTCTCAGATGCTCCCAGAACAGTCCGTCACCCCTGAGGTCACCTGGAGAAGGAGTTGCTGGAGGTCAGCAGAGCACTGCTCACACTTACAAGTCAACAGGCAGACTGCCTTGGGGATTATTACAGTGGCTGTACCTGTGCACCAGATTTAGCAATTGATGATGTGATTGTGTGCCTCTGTTGTCCAAGTAAACAGAGAAAAGACGTACAATGTTTCCTGAAGTTAGACAAACCAAAGATTAGTCTAAACTGAGAGTGGAACAGGTTAACTGATCTTTCTCTACCCTAAGCTTTCATTTGTCCCTAGCAGCACTGAGCTGTCAATACAGTGTACAGCTACTGATAAGTATGGGTTCTCCTCAGCCTGAAGAGATCTGTCTGATAAGATAAGATGGCCTTAAAAAAGAGAGAGAGAGAAAGTACGTTAACTGCTTTGACTGCAAAATACCCCCTGGTAGCCAGAGATAAGGCACCTTGAGCTGCTCAGAAGACCTTAGACAGGATGTAAATGAAGCCAATATAAAAAAAAAAAAAATTCATTTCAAATCCAGCCGCTATTCTGCTCTACTCTTATTTCCAGCTCTGACAGCAGAAGGCTTAATTTACTGTATTTCACACCAGGCTTCCATTCTACACTGAGGAAGGTACAAAGGGTTGTTTTAGATACAGGCTTAAAAAGCAGAGATCTCTTTATTTCTGGAGAGGCCTCTATTTCAGACAGTTAATCATGAGTTTCAGCAGGCTTTGGTGAATGGAAATTATACAGAAGAGAAGGAAAATGCTGCCTTTTGCAAAGAATTTCCCCATCTTTTTTATAATTAAATCACCCAAATAAACCTGTATTTACGTGAAAGGACTGAATGAAGCATATATATGTTAAATGCAACTCTTACCTTGCAATGTTCCACATAGAGGGATTGATGTTCTGCAAGATAGGAAGATGGTAGGTGTGACAGTTTCCATGTGACAGTTTCATGGTAGGATTTTGTCTTCTGACTATTCTGAACTGGGAAATTCATTAGGTCCTGCTGACAGGCTAGACCATGTGTAAGTTAGTGGAAGCCACGCATACCTACCAACCTGTGCCTGTTCCATGGCATAGACATCCACATGCGTTCCCATTCAAGTAACCTGGGAAAAATGAGGGTCAGGGAGAAAGGGCTGTATTGTCTTGCGTGGCGTTTTGACTACAGTGAGAAAGTTCGTGAGACATGTTGCCCCCAGTGTGACTGTGCTGCACTAGCGTGGGTATAAGCATGTGTCTGCCATTCTGAGCACTGACTTAGTTTAAAACCCAAGGTTACCTTTGCTCGGGGACATCACTTTTAACAGCTGTGCAGCACATCTGCACTAACAGCCAGATCTAAAAAAAGGAAGCCTAAAATGGGATATAGATGGACTATAAGAAGGTAAATAGAAACGGTTGTCCAAAACCTACCTCTCTGGGTTCACCCCAATTTGGTAGGCACCTGTTTTTTTCATGAAAAGTTTCTCAGGTATCTGTGTAATCAGGCAGTCTATGCAAACCAACCTAGTGTGAGCATCTGAGTACCCATTGCCTTTGTCAGCCTGCTGCATGGAGAGCATAGTACTAAGCCCAGGACACAGTGAGCAGTTTCGACAGAAAGTGCTGTGTTCCTGTCTTCCCTATATAGGGGCCAGGTAGGTAGAGTACTAAATGGCACGAGGCCTTGATTCAGTTCCCTCAGCATCCTGAGAGGATTCAAAGCCACGTTTCCTGCCTTTGAGCAGAGGGTCTTTGGTTGTGCAGAGATCTCTTCCTGTGGAAGCTGGACTTGCTGGAGCAAAGAGTACCCTATTCATAGGGCTGGTAGGAGCACATTTGAGAGGGAACTGTTAACCTACTGAGAAGGACACTCATTTAGTCCAGGGGTTCTTGCAGTCTGGAACTTGTGCTTAGGTTTATTTTTGTTTTTATCCAGTGCCTCTTTAATGTATAAAGAGCCCAGTACTCCCCTCTCCCAGCTGAGTGCCCAAGCTGTGAGATTGCAGACCTTTTCCTGGCCCCCCCCAGGGCCCTATGAATCCTGCTTTCTTTGCTTCTTAGGCTCCTGGAGACACCTAAGTCCCTTTGCAGATCTAGGTCCAGGAGTTTTCACCTGTGTAAATAAGACTGCCACCACATCTCTGTCATTCTAAGAAATAAGCAGTTCTGTGTTTATTTACTGTATTTAATTCTAGCACACTGTAAAATAACACTGATATGTTTTTGAAAGTGTTAACTGCCTGCATTGGTTTTGCTTGATCTTCATTGCCTTTTACTTTCCATTTCCCATAACAGATTTTGCAATGTCTTTGCCTGAGTTTTCTTTCAGATGCAATTATTTACTCCCTTCTTTCTCCCCACCTTGTATTCCTATCTTTCTGTTCTGCACACATTGCCTTCCTTCTTTTCTTTGTCCTAGTTTAGCCCCCTCCAAAATGTGTCTTGCTGTTGCTCTGCTCTATAGGCAATGAAGCAATGAATTGGGGTGGTTGGAATGTAGGCACAGGTGGGAAGGACAGGCATACGTGATAAAAAGAAGAGGGAAGGTGGCCGAGTGTGAGGTACACCCGCAGCCATCCCTGCAGACTTTCATGATTAAACTCTGGATTAACTGAAACAAGGGCGATATTCAAATAAGGACCCACAGTGATGCTTGGCATCTCACAGGTTTCTGCCTGCAAATCCTGCTCAGGGTCTCCATCTTTTGTCTGAGCCTCCAGCTAGGGAGGTTTTGACAGTGTGCCCTTCTCCCTGCCGGGTCTTGGGGCTGTGTGGGCATGGGGACTTGGAAGGCAGCTGTGAAGCAGGATCTTCTTCAGCTCTCAGGGTCCAAGCCTCTGGACCGTTTGATTTTGGGAAGGAAAGAGAAAGAACAACGCCTCTCTGACTTCAGACATGCTCCTTATGTTGTGACCTGGGAAAGAAAGAACCAGTCAACTCATTTTAATACCTGTATGACACTGGGAAGTTACTTTGATGACTGGGAGTGTGTTATAGGGGCTCCTGTCTCTGAGGCTTCTGTACTTTCAAAAGGAGCTGCAGCGTGGGTGAAGATTGGAGGGAGAGGGTTTCTGGTCCTATTCATGGTGTTGCCTGGGGAGAGCACGACCCAGTGAAAGCAGAATGCAGAGGAAAGTGTTGGAGTCCAGTGAGGAACCTGAACTGTTATCCCGTAGTCATTTGCTATTCTTAATAAGCAGTACAAATACTGTTATCAGCACAACAAATTATAGTGATTATTTTCTAGCAAAGACCTGATTGACTGAATCACTACTTTTACTACATGAGGTTGTTAATATACAGATTCTTAGGCGATCATTATTATGTGCAAGTTTGCTAGAGTATTTGAATGGGTTTTTTGCTCTCCCATTATCTTGATTCTAAATGTAATTATTCTCAGGGTGATTTTTTCTGACCCTAGCTTCAGATGGAACAAGCCTGGTGGTCTCTGACTCATACTGTACAAACAAACAAAAACAACTACTAAAAGAAACAGCAACTTAACAGCGGAAGAAATACAGTGTAAATGTGTTTGTCACATTTAAGCAGTGGACAAATGAGCTAATTTGAATCGCTTAGTGCTTGTATAGTCACAACTAAACAATCCCTGTAAATTAATTGTGTGACATGCGATTCCCAATTATGTAAAGCAGTATAATAAGCTTTGAGGATGGTGACTGTCATTAGTTATATGTACAGGACTGTGGAAAATTACTTATTCTTTCTCTTTGCCTAGAGAGGCACAAAATACAGGCTTCTTCAAACAAGCGGAGGGTAGCTCTGTTTTCTTCTAGTTGCAAATTGGGTTTTGTGTATGATTTGAAAGGTGGAGCAGAATGTGAACTGCTTACATTTTCTTTAATTTGGCTGTAGAAGATGGAATTCATTGGGCTCCGTCTGTTCAAATGAACTTTAAGCAACAATCAAGGAAAACATTTATGCTCCTCTCTACATATGTAATAGTAATATGTCTTCTGAAGAAGACATAATGGAACTCAAGGCTTAGGTTACCTTAGGAGAGCAATACAGGAATGTTAACTACTTATGTAGGCATTAAAGGCATTTTATAAAAGCAAGCGGGTTTTTCCTGCAAGGTATTAAAGTGACTTATTTGTTGTTTCTAGGAGCTGCCTTTCTTCTGGTTATGAAATTTAAAATGGGGAAACCTCCCTACCAGCTGTCACAGCTCTCTTGGTCAGGAACCCCTGTATGTTTCTCCCCCAGTAATGTAACTGTTAATGCATTTAATTGGTGCTCCCAAAGCAGTTTTGAAATATTGATAGATTTTAAAAACATCTGTAAATTATAAATAATTTTTAAAGTTCAGATTTCTCTTTTGAATGCCCATTACAGAGTATTAGTTTTCAAGCCATTTAATAAGTTATGAGACAAATGAGTGAGTTTAATGTGGGGTCACTGATGTGAAAAAATTGTGATGGTTATGTTGAAGTTGCAGCTTTTCCAAAACTGTGTACACTTCTATTGAAAGTAAATGGAGTATATTATGTAATAATGTATATTTTATGTCAAGTGACTATAAAGGCTAGCACTATCTTCTAATTGTATTAAAAACTTCAAAACTGTGGTTTGTTCCAGTGACACATATGTTAGGCCATCACTGAAGTCATGTTAATGCTTAAACACTATCCTTTGATCTTCTAGTTATTTAGATCTATTCAGCACACAGCACAATATTGTTTTATTTCAGCAATATCTAACCTCTTCGTTTGCTATTTATTCACACCTGCATATTCCCCTAAGATTCCTTATCTCATTTTCAAGGTAGCCCTGCAGACAATTAGTGGTGGTAATAATATAAAATGTGTCCAGCACTAAAACCTGAAACGGCCATTACAAGTAAACTATATGATATATAATAACCACTTCACTCAATTACCTGCACAAAAATGCAAGGATTTAAAACTGTGGAGGTCTATCATACATCCAGTTAACTGACCTACCTACCTGCTATTTAGTCCTTCCTTTCCTACAATTCAAATTCTATCTTGTAGCATGCCATCTGATAATTTAGCAAAGCTGTACGTTTGTATGTGTTGTCCATCCCTTTCAATATGTGTGTATGAGCACATATATGTGTACACAGTGGTACATGAACAGGTCTTGGCTGGTGGTGGGACAGCAAATAATAACTGCACAACAATTCAATGCATACATGTGCATTCATAATCCATATGCCTGTGGCAGTATGTAGTAGATGTGTTTATGTGCTGCTGCCTGGTATACTTGATTTGTCATTTTTAGTATCTGTTCCCATCCTATGTAACCCATCGTTATAAATTTTGTACCTGTGAAAGAAACCTTGCTATTTGGTACTTCAGATGGGGTCCTGGGCGATAGTTGTGTGACCAGCCTGCCGCTACCGTTAAGGGGGCAAAGTAGCGAGAACTATCAGCAGGACCCAGAGCTGGGGGGTGTCTGTCCAGCTAAACTGCTGGGCTTTCTCTTTGGTTGGCTCCAGCAGCTTAAGCATTTTGCCAGCTCTGTGTTTCAGGGGGAAAAAGGATTTTTCTTGCAGGGATGGCTCAGACCTGGGAGATACGGGTTCTGTTTCCTCCTTTGCACAGATTACATTTGTAACCTGAGGCAAATCGCTCCAGCTTGTCTGTGCCCCAGTTACTTGAGCAGCAAAATGGGGAAAACAGAAAACTGCTGCTTACAGGATATTGAAAATATTAATTTGTCCATATTTGTAAACTCTGTTCTATCAGAGGAACCTTATGTATTACAGCACATGAAGGTTTGCTGACATTTGCTTTAGGAATGTGGCCATTTGTCTAGTGGCAGCAAAAACGTGTTTAAATCATACAGAAAAATAAGGCATGATAGAGCAAGTGCCCTGAAGCGTATTCCAGCCAAAGCATGCATATGTCATAAACCTTCCTGGTGACTAAGTAACGTTTCTCTGAAGCTGTACTGTTAATTCAGTCAGCGGCACTAGGGATAAGATCACTTTTAAGACCTCACGACTACTGGGGTTGGCACATGAGTGGCTGGCTGCTAACGCCACAGAGGTGCTTTTGTGCTGTGATGCTTCCCCCTTCCTCCCTCCCCTTTCGCGGGATAACTCCTTCTGGTATTACTTCACTTTTCTGTTAGTGAGCACTTTCCCCCATAAATATGACTGAACAGGTGTTACTCTGCTACTAACTGAGTTTCCAGCTGTCCTCCTCCAACACAGACCAGGCAAAATCTGTTGTTTCATCCTATTAGACAGACTAGAGAACTATCAAGCCTGAGATGGAGGTCTTCCTCGCAGGATACGATAGTTTTGTTGCCAGAAGATGGTCAGGAAGGCCTGGCTGGCTAACAAAGACAGTCCTTCAGCTGCTGGGTGTAGTTCCAGTTTTGCATCCCCTTTGGCAGCAGCACAGAGACTGCTGCAGTGTGGCCAGCCAGCAAAATTAGGAAATAAGGACCTCTTTTATTTACTCAGGCTGCTGAATCATGGGCATTCCTGTCTGCTTGGAGAAAAGTCAGGCAGCTCTACTTTCCACTGGAAGTCTCAGGAGTGCTTGGTACTTTCATCTCAGAGTGTTCACACACTTGTTTTAATGTGCTTTATGGAAATGGTGAAACTCAGCAAGTACAGTTGGTGTAGAAAAACATCTGCACTAACTATTCACACACATTTGCATCTTTAAATAGACTTTTAGGCCTTGTAGCCGATTTCCAGCAAAGTTTTTTGGTTGTGAGTGCTAGAGCTTTCTTAGAGTCAGTGAGTGTGAAGTGACTAGTTCCAAAAATTAAAAATTTACATGGACATGTTAAGTGCATCACATTGAAACTCAGAATACTTGCCATAACACAAAAAAAGGCATTTACAGTAAGTAGCACTTAGTGAGTGCCGAAGGAAAAAAAAAAAAGTCGATACAGAAAATATATTTTAAAACTCCATAAACACTCTGTCAAATACGTGGAGCCCTATTCTACCCCCAGATAGATGTGTACCATTCCTGGGGACTTGTATGTGTGCATCTGAATTTGGTCCAGAGTATTTTAAAACAGCTTGTTATAACGTTAAAAATCGGTATTTGTAATGTTGACATAGCTTGGTGGGTAGGTGTCTGCAGATTTATATACACATGGCTGTATGCAGAGTAGCAGCAAACTGTTTGTATATTCTGTGAGAGAGATCGGCAAAAAGGGGTTTGCCCAACAGCAGGTCAAACTTTACTCCTAATATGGAGCTGGATCTGTGGGAAGCGCCCCTGGGAAAGCGGGAGTGGAGTCCACATCCCGAGCCTGCTCGTTAGCTGTGGGGACCTTCCGTTTAGCTCCTTCGTCACGGTTTTGGGTGCCCACATCTGCTCACCCAATGCCTGCGCACATGGAGTAGCCTCGGCGCATGCTAGCAAGCTGCGGATCGCTGCCATTTTGAAGGAGATGCTCTTAATGGTTGCATGTTAATTTTATGGTGTGGCATCTTTTGTGGGGAAGGGTGAGGAGACAGCAGCACAGGCAATGCCATCATTCACGTCCTGCTGTAGCAGTAGTTACTCATAGTCCAGGTTTCCTTCTTCATCGCTGTCCCCAGAATCGTTCCTAGACAGCCCCTAAGCTCACCAGGCGGTTAGTCCATTGCACACAACGTTCACACAGTGTTCAGGTTGGAGTCCGCACGGCAAAAGTCACTGCAGTGAAATGTTTCCCTTGTTGCAGAAGCAAGGTTTCGGAAGTCCTTCTGCGGGTCACTGACGTCCGACAGGCCCGGCTTTGGGAACCCTTTGTGTGAGCGCAGCCCAGGGGCCCTCCTTCCGCAGGGCGGTGGTCAGCCGCCAGTGCCTCATCCACGCCAGCTCTCCCCCACCCCCCCACGCCGGGGGGAAGCCAGGGAAATGTGTTGGCCGCATTGTTAGATTCATACTCAGGAAAATCCTGTTGTCCTCTGCCATGTGCTCTGCGGAATTCCCCCTGCCTTACTGGTTCTTCTGTAGCTCTGAGAGATTGAGAGATTTTCACATTTCAAGTTAAAAGGATGCAAGTCTGACCTGCGAGTGGTTTGCTCTTCTCCTTTTTGCACAAAGAGAATTACTCTGCAGAATTATTATGGGCTCAGATTAAAAACCCAACAGCAAAGTGACATGCAGAAACATTTATATTTGCCAGTTGGAAAGTTAGAACTGGCTCTGTGCTGTAGTTACACTATTCCCCCTCCACTTTCCTTACCTTCTATAAAAGCTAACTGAGAGAGCCCCAAGCAAACGAGGAGAATTGGATGGGGGAAAGGGGCTGCCGTTGCTTATACCATGGTCACACTCAGCGCTTGATCCCGGCCCTGCTGCCAGCCCGCTGAGATGCACGAGCCAGAGGGAATAGTTGTATAATAGGTAAAACCGGGCAGGCAGTGGCCACAAAAAGGAAGTGATTTACTACTGTGTCAGTGATGGTACACTATTTATAACACTTACTATATATTCCTCTAAACATTTATACAATAATATATCATTTCTGCATAGGATATACATTTTAATACTAAATTTGGTTACAAAATATGTTGCCTAGGCAGTCACAGACTATTTTATTCACTCGGTTGCTTGACATAAATTCCTGTTTATCTGCCGGCAGTGGTCGTATGTCAGAAGTATATTTGATTTTTAAAGGACAAAAGGTTTTTCCGCTTAAAAGACCTGGCTGAAAATGTTCATTTAAAATAAAATTTTAAAATGTAGCAAAAATTAACATCTTTTTCTGTGAATAGCTGTTCCACTGTTTTGATTATTTCCAGTTGTAGAGTCAAACCCAGCAATTTGAAAGGGCAGTATACAGATTGACATCAAAAGTCTCCTGTGAGTATTGCAATAGTTAATGTACCAACTTAAAAACTCACCTGGCTGGTATTATTTTGTATGTATGACAATGAGTAACTTTGCTTCAGTTCATTGGGAAGCATTTTAGTAGATGATAGTACTTTTGCTGGAAGGGAGGATTTTTATTTTTCAATTTTTATCTTAAAAAAACCAAACACCTTTCTTTTCAGTTCAAAGACATGGTACTCAGGCTAGGGCTTGGTTTGTTACTTCAATACACAGTATTAGTGCAGATCCGTACGTAGGTAAATACAGATAACGTATTCGTCTGTGTGTGTGAAAAGTATGTGTAATTTGTGAAACCCTCCTCTTCAAGACGTAAACAAGAGGATGAAAACCCATGCAGTTTCCAACTTATCCTGAAAAGCATTGTGTCAATGGGCAGGCATCCAGCAATGGTGTTTGGTTGTTTTCTCAGAGTTAGATGGTTGCCATCTGGCATTGATAGTGAGATGGCGTTGTCATCAGTTTCTAGATGCAGGAAAGGAATGAATCCTCATCTGTTTCCTGTGGATAAGCATGAGGTTGATAATCTAGTAAAATCTTGTTACGTTAAAGAAAGCAGGCTTGGAATTTGTTTGCATAATATAGGCCAGCTCTAACTTTTATGTTGGTGTAGTAAACTTCTTGAGAGAAGGCTGAAGATGTGAAACTTACTGCTTTGCAAGAATACCTTAAGAAAGATATTTTTCGAGAGGTTTATCCTGTCTTTTTCTGTACTACTACTGCAATCAGTTTTACTTTTAAAAGGAAAAAAATCCCAAGCATCATCCCTGGAAAATAATAAAAGGATTATTTGATGTAGAGTGGTCTTTCAAGCATTCTTTTAATATTTTTAAAGAAGTTTTAGGTTGAGATAAGTGTGATCATTGTAGTGTTGTAGTCTACATTTAAAACAAAAGGTGCAAAAACTGTAGAAAACATCTTTTGAGAAAAAGAGTTACAACTTTCCCTGTCTAGAGGTGAGGTAATATCATGGATAACTAGTTCAGTTTATTATCTGGCTAGCATTTCTGTTTTGTCTTTTGCTTGTTACTCATAAATCTTTCAGCTTTTACCATAATCGTTTATCATTTTTCCTGTTTCCAGTTTTTTACAAGTCACTTTGTCTGTGATCACCTCACAGTACAGGTTCTGCTGGACTGAGGAAGTTCAGCTGGCTGAGACCTTTGCAAAAAGGAAGAAGTGGTGGGCAACCTCTTGAACTTAAAAAGGAAAAAAAAATGCTGTTCACATCTGACCCTTTTGAAACTTTCTCATTTTTGTTGATCCTAGCTGTCGTTTTGTTAGTTTGTTTTGAACATTTAATGATCCAGCTGCCAGCTTGCAGTAACTGAATTGTATCGTTATTGGAGAAATCTGGTTGCACTTTATTAGAGAAAACATCACCGTTTATACTGTTGTCCTGTTCCTCCCCTGTAATTTTTTCCTATTATTGTTTAGAATAACACCCAAGTCTCTCTCAGTAATAGCCTTTAAAAGATTTCTGTGTTCAGAATCAACTTCAAGGAGGAAAAAAAAAACCTGTGGCAAAGCAGGGGGAATCTTTTTATTAAATATTAGGCCTGTGGGTTGACTGTATTAATTTTAAATCATTCCTGTAATATTTTCTCCTTTCTTTTGACTCTTCAGATGCTCACATAATATGCAAATCATTTAGAATGGATACAAAAGAAACATTAAATATATTAAAATCTGCATTTTAATAAAGTTGTCAATGTATAATACATATCCTGCAACTGAGAAAGAATGATAAAAAAGCAATAAAAAGGTAATATAGACACAGAACTATTTAATAACTTTTAATGTTTTACAGTCTGATAAAAATAAATGTGGTCTTGAAGCTGTTGGATACAGGTGTAAGAAATATCCTAGTCTGAGTTTAATATGTTCTAGCTATTTAGGAGTAGCAGATCTGCCTTGTTCGTATGCATTTGCTATCTCCTTTGAACTGTAGGGATTAAGCTTGTGGGCGTGTTTCTTTCTCATTTCAGATGGAGTGGATGTTGAGGATGACCCCACTTGCTCATGGCCAGCATCATCACCTTCTAGCAAGGACCAGACTTCCCCGAGCCATGGAGAAGGTTGTGATTTTGGTGAAGAGGAAGGAGGCCCCGGGTTGCCCTATCCATGCCAGTTTTGTGACAAATCGTTCAGCCGCCTCAGCTACTTAAAGCACCACGAGCAAAGTCACAGCGACAAGCTCCCTTTCAAATGCACATATTGCAGTCGTCTCTTCAAACACAAACGGAGCAGGGACCGCCACATAAAGCTTCATACGGGAGACAAGAAGTATCACTGCAGTGAGTGTGATGCAGCGTTCTCAAGGAGTGATCATCTTAAAATTCACTTAAAGACTCATACATCCAACAAGCCATATAAGTGTGCCATTTGTAGGCGTGGATTCCTGTCATCTAGTTCGCTGCATGGTCACATGCAGGTTCATGAGAGGAACAAAGATGGCTCTCAGTCCACTTCCCGGATGGAGGACTGGAAAATGAAAGACACTCAGAAGTGCAGTCAGTGCGAAGAAGGCTTTGATTTTCCTGAAGATCTTCAGAAGCACATTGCAGAATGCCACCCGGAGTGTTCCCCTAATGAAGACCGATCTGCTCTTCAGTGTGTTTACTGTCATGAACTCTTTGTAGAGGAAACGTCTCTGGTGAATCACATGGAGCAGGCTCATAATGGTGAGAAGAAGAATTCATGCAGCATTTGCTCTGAGAACTTTCATACTGTGGAGGAGCTGTACAGCCACATGGACAGTCACCAGCAGCCAGAGTCATGCAACCACAGCAACAGCCCATCTTTGGTAACTGTGGGCTACACCTCAGTCTCTAGCACCACTCCAGATTCGAATCTCTCGGTGGATAGTTCAACAATGGTGGAAACGGCTCCCCCTATACCAAAAGGTCGTGGAAGGAAGCGGGCAGCTCAGCAAGTGCCAGATATCACTGGTCCTTCAAGTAAACAGGCAAAAGTTACCTATAGCTGCATTTATTGCAACAAACAGTTATTTTCCAGCCTTGCAGTTTTGCAGATACACCTGAAAACTATGCATTTAGATAAACCCGAACAAGCCCATATCTGTCAGTATTGTTTGGAGGTATTGCCATCTCTCTACAATCTGAACGAACATCTTAAGCAAGTCCATGAAGCTCCGGACCCAGCACTGATTGTTTCTACCATGCCTGCCATGGTGTACCAGTGCAACTTCTGCTCTGAAGTGTTCAATGACCTCAACACCCTTCAGGAACACATTCGATGTTCTCATGGATTTGCCAACCCTGCTGCTAAGGACAGTAATGCATTCTTTTGTCCCCATTGCTACATGGGATTTCTTACAGATTCTTCTCTGGAAGAGCATATTAGACAAGTCCATTGTGATCTTAGCAGTTCCCGTTTTGGTTCCCCTGTGCTTGGAACCCCAAAAGATCCAGTGGTAGAAGTGTATTCTTGTTCTTACTGTACAAATTCTCCAATATTTAATAGTGTTCTTAAACTGAACAAGCATATCAAGGAGAACCATAAGAACATTCCTTTGGCACTGAATTACATCCACAATGGAAAAAAATCCAGAGCCATGAGTCCCTTATCTCCTGTAACCATTGAGCAGACCTCTTTAAAGATGATGCAGGCAGTTGGAGGTGCTCCTCCTCGTCCTGCAGGTGAATATATTTGTAATCAGTGTGGTGCTAAGTATACTTCCTTGGACGGTTTTCAGACTCATTTAAAAACACATCTTGACACTGTCCTGCCAAAACTGACCTGCCCTCAGTGCAACAAGGAATTTCCAAATCAGGAGTCTCTGCTGAAGCATGTTACCATTCATTTCATGATCACCTCAACCTACTACATCTGTGAAAGCTGTGACAAGCAGTTCACTTCTGTGGATGACTTGCAGAAACACCTACTGGACATGCATACATTTGTGTTCTTCCGCTGCACCTTGTGCCAAGAGGTTTTTGACTCCAAAGTCTCCATTCAACTACACTTGGCTGTGAAGCACAGCAATGAAAAGAAGGTGTACAGATGTACATCTTGCAACTGGGATTTCCGAAATGAGACTGACCTACAGCTTCATGTTAAACACAACCACCTGGAGAACCAAGGCAAAGTACACAAGTGTATCTTCTGTGGCGAGTCCTTTGGTACGGAGGTGGAGCTGCAGTGTCACATTACTACACACAGCAAAAAGTACAACTGCAAGTTCTGCAGCAAAGCTTTCCATGCTATCATCTTGCTGGAAAAGCACTTAAGGGAAAAACATTGTGTTTTTGAAACAAAAACTCCGAACTGTGGAACGAATGGGGCATCTGAGCAGGTTCAGAAAGAGGAAGTGGAACTCCAGACCTTGTTGACAAATAGCCAGGAGTCCCATAACAGCCATGATGGCAGCGAAGAAGATGTGGACACATCTGAGCCTATGTATGGCTGTGACATTTGTGGAGCAGCTTATACCATGGAGACTCTCCTTCAAAATCACCAGCTTCGAGACCACAACATTCGACCTGGAGAAAGTGCCATAGTGAAGAAAAAGGCTGAACTCATTAAAGGGAATTACAAGTGTAATGTGTGTTCTCGAACATTCTTCTCTGAAAATGGACTTCGAGAACACATGCAGACACACTTGGGACCAGTGAAACATTATATGTGCCCAATCTGTGGCGAGCGGTTTCCGTCTCTTCTGACTCTTACTGAACATAAGGTCACACATAGTAAGAGCCTGGACACTGGAAACTGCAGGATTTGCAAGATGCCTCTCCAGAGCGAGGAGGAATTTTTAGAGCATTGCCAAATGCACCCTGACTTGAGGAACTCCTTGACGGGGTTCCGCTGTGTGGTGTGCATGCAGACAGTGACCTCCACGCTGGAACTGAAAATCCATGGCACATTCCACATGCAGAAAACTGGAAACGGTTCTGCTGTGCAGTCCACGGGGCGTGCACAGCATCTTCAGAAACTGTACAAGTGTGCTTCTTGCCTGAAGGAATTCCGCTCAAAACAGGATTTAGTGAAACTTGACATCAACGGTCTGCCATATGGTCTGTGTGCTAGCTGTGTTAATCTCAGTAAGAGTGGTAGTCCAAGTGTCAACATCCCTTCAAGCAGTAACAGACAAGGCATGGGCCAAAATGAGAACTTGAGTTCCATTGAGAACAAAAGCAAGGCAGGGGGACTGAAGACTCGATGTTCTAGTTGCAATGTTAAATTTGAATCAGAAAGTGAACTCCAAAACCATATTCAGTCAATCCACAGAGAGCTTGTTCCAGACAGCAACAGTACACAGCTGAAAACACCACAAGTATCTCCAATGCCCAGAATCAGCCCCTCCCAAACTGAAGAGGTAACCCTTTTTTCTTTGCTCTTGACACCTTCATCCTTTTGGAAAAAATCCCCCTTTTTTCAAGCCGTCTTGTCACTTGTCATGAAATGCTTAGGCTGAACCATGTTACATTTCCATCAGTAGCCATTAGCTAGTAATTACTTGCTTCTTGATATGCCTTGCATCTTGGATTGAATTGTGCGGAATAGGACTAATTCCAGTCTCCCTAGGATATTGTCTTCTGTATCACTGAGGAGACCTATCTTCATGCCAGCACAACTGAATCTTATCCTAGCTCCCTTACGCGTTGGAATCCCCAGCTAGAAGTTGTGCTTACGGCAGAGAGCATTAATGACAGAGGAGTAGAGTACAGTGAGCCAAAATGCTGGCATAAGGGGTGGATTTTTAAAAAATATTTGTGAGCAACAAATTGAGGGGGTTTTTTGTAAATTGTCTTGTAGACATTCATTTTCCCCCTCTTATAGCATATTTTGATGAAGTAGAAGTACAACACTAGCCTAAGGTACATTGGAAAATCTGTCCTTTGGATGCAATTCCTTGTTGTGTTTTTCTTTCCATTCCTGATGAACAACATTTTGATGTCACTGAAACACCTAGTGCCTGATGATTGAAATCCCATTCATGCAGCATAACTTAGAAAGTAAATATATGTTTCAGAAAAAAACCCCAAGGGTCAAACTCTTGAAAGATCTCATCTGCTTCCTCAGTCGCCAGTGACCAAGAAATAACACCTGTATACAGGAAGATGGGGGGGTCGTGTACTGAGGGAAGGGAATCTGCTTTCTCTTCAGAAATATTCTCAATAGAATGACTTAAAGTTAGTATTTCAGGCATGGTATCTTGCGTAATAACCCCTTATAGTTCAGGAAGCCTAAAACCACAGCACAGACAAATGATAAGAAATAATAGCTTTTGTTTCAAGAAAGCTTTTAGCCTGTAATGGTACAAGCGTGGTGCAACCCATTGCTGTGAATGTGTATGGATACCCTGTGGCAAGGGAGCTGCTGCTCTTCTATCACCTTCCTCACTCCCTGTTTGTGAGCCCATCTGTTGGGTAAGAAATCTCTCAGCGTGCCATCCAACAGTGTTGTGCAAACTGGAGGGCAGGAGGGAGGCGTAGAGGGAGGAGGGGAGATACGTAAAGATATGTGGGCCAAGAGCTAAGTATTTGTGGAGCTACCGAGAACATAGCTGGAGATAGGCTGGGAGAAGGCCACTGAGGCAGCACAGGGCCTGGAAGTGCCATGAAGAGGGAAGTGGAGCTGGGAGACAAAGGTGAAGTGCCAGGCAGGATGCATCTGCCAGGGAAGGGCTCTATGCTTTCATGACTTCTGCATCTCCAGTTTGCCCATTGGGCTGTGGTAGGGGACACCTGGGGAATGGGATGTGGTGTGGAGCAGGTTGTTAGACTGAGAACCGCATGTCTAAGGAAAACCTTCTTTTCAAAGAACAGGGAAAAGGAGTGGCTCCCATTAGTTGCAGTTCAGGCCATTGATGGTCCTGTAGTACTGCTGCTGAGTCGGAACCGCAGGATTACCAGCTGCATGTTTTTGATTCATCAGGTTCAGAGTCATCCTGGTTTGTTTCTGTCATCTTCCCCTAGTGACTACTTGAAATCTCTCTTCCGAGTCATGTTGGAAGCCAATTCTTGCTACCTCAAACACAATCGGAATCATGTGTGTTAAGACAGTTACCATGATAAGATGTTATGAACTTGCCTTTCTCTTTCTTGTAAACTAGACAAAAAGATTTGGGGGTCCTTTGTGGTGATACAAGGTCAGTTGCCTTCAGTGTCATCAGTGAATCTTCTACTCGGATCATGTATAATCAGAGTTCTTTTGTCTCCTTCTGATTGGCATCATGTTCCTCTTCTTGCTCCTTTGGATTTTTGTTTTAGAAACGTATTTAAGGTGAAAAAGCCTTTTAAATTAGAGCAAGATTTGTGAATAGCATTTGCCTGCTTTCAAATCACCATTTGCCCCCTGTCCCCATTCAGAGCTTGTTAAACTGATTTTTCAGTGTCTATGGTTCTGGTCTCCACATAAGTAACGTAGACTTTCAGATTCTTTTCTCATGGGAAGCACAAAGCTATCAAGTTCCTGGTAGAGCATTAGTACTTCTGGAAACCATAAATGCCTGTTTGTAAAATCCTGAAAGATAATTTATTTTTCTAACAGATATTACTGCTTTCAAATTGTAGTGATGCAAGCATTATAGCAATGAGAATCAAAATTGAAAGTGGTAATACACAGAAGTTTAACACTATGGATTGGATGTCCAGGCTGAGGGAAATGAAAACATAAACATGTAACACAAACAGTAAAAACAAATTGGATTTCTAAAATTTGTTATTAGTCAGGCTTTGCTCCTCCGCTGGAAGGATATTTCTTGAATTGAATGGGATGTTGAAGACGGCTACTTAAAGTTTTGGGGGAAATTTTCAACAGGAAAAAAAATCATAATATTAAGGAGTGAAGGTTTCATTTGCATTATTGAGAGTCATGTGGTTTGAGATTTCAACCTTTATGTAAAGAACATTTCATTCCCGAGGCAAGAAAAATATGGAGACTAGTTGGCAGGCTATTAATAGTGCTGAATACCCTTTGTTACTCAGTAATAGATTACTATGGTAAGAATACTAGAAAATAATCTTTTTAAGATAAAAGATAACACTGCAAAATGTCACTTCTGGCTTCTTTGCCAAGTATTCTCATGGGTGAAGTAGAAAACTTCCCTTTTCAGCCTGTACTCAGTAATGTGATGGGGTGCAATTACTTTAACATGGTATAATATCATCAGCCAAGCTATCACCTGCAGAACTCACCCTGCTTGCTAAGTGAAAGATGTTGACCTGAATCATCTTCACTGAAAGTTACCTTTCAGTTGGGATGGGAAATGATGGGCAGTGCTCATCATCAGTTACAACAACTCAAGGAACAGGTCAGAACTCATTAAGCTCATCATACTGCTGAATCTAGTACCCATAAGCTATCGAACAGACTTAAACAGGCAGATTGTGGATAGCTAGATACTGAAAGAGATCTAAAATATTCTTTGAGTTTAATGAGATGCTGAATTCAGGTTGTAGATTTCTTGTAAAGATCTTGAATCATTGCAAGCACACTGTTCGGCTAGGATAATAATCTTCTTGGCGATAGTTAATGTTTAAAAGTGGAGAACAAGGTCTGATATGATAGTGAATAGGGAACTAGATGTCAGTCCCTTTTGTGTCACTCATTTGCTTTGTTGACTCGGACAAATCTACTTGAACATCTCTGCTTCATTTTCCTTATTCAGAAAATAAGATTGATAGTTCCTGAAAAGTGTGTTGCCATGCTTAATTGTGATACATTTTTTGTAAAGCACTTGGAAGGTGAAAAGCAGTGTTCAAGAAAAACTGTGTGGCCTTGCTTCTCTTGTTTCTCCTTAACATGCTGTCATGCACCTAATGAGAGAACTCCTGATTCAGCAGAAGGTGTGCCCTCACTTCTTAAGCTTCATGACTTCTGTACATGCAGAATCATACCAGCATAACTGTACGATAGTAGTTATATTGTTAATTGCTTAGCTGGCAGGGGAGGAGGGAATGGACTCCGGCTTACACCAACAGTTTACTGCTAAACCCTATCTTATGCTAGTGTATCCATATGTGCAACTGTGCTCAGTTTGGCGTCCTGTTGGTAACTTCCAGAGCAGACGCTCAGCAAGCATAATTGCTTCTGTAAGTAGCTTAAGTTATGTATCACTTTGTTCCATGAATGTGAAGCTCATGTGAATACTGTATTACCTGTGGCAATGGAGACAGTCATTAATAATACAAGAACACTCTGGGTTTTCTGGTCCTGAGAAGAGAAGGAGCAGTGTAAGTACACTGCCAAATTACTGCAGGAATAAAGATGCTTATTTAGGTGTTGCAAAAGACTTGCAGAAACTCAATATAGCAGAGAGTATCAAAAGTGCTGGACAAAGGAGAAAACTAGCAACTGTCACACCAGCTGAAGAACAGAATAAGTGTGAATCTGGGGCTGCTCTTCTGTCCTGTTGTGGTTGTGCGGAGCTGTATGCCAGGATGGGCATGTCACAGCAGGGGACACTGGGCACATCACAGCACCATTCTGGAAGGAGCCATGAAAGTGCAGGCTGGCAATGAGCTTGTGGAGACAGGATCACAAAATTCAGATGCTGCGGAGAGCTGGTGGCTCCTTGAAACTCAACTTATCTGACCTCAGATGAATCCAGAAATGGTGTCATCCTGGGAGAAAGAATGGAGCTCAGGTAGGTGTACTTTTTTATCATTACATTTTTTTCTCTTCATTCATCGGCCCTGAATCTACCTTTCTTCTCTTACTGTTCCTCCCCCCTTCTCAAAACACTGCCAGACTCACAAAGACAGAAAACAGGAACTGCCTTTTGAAGTAGCTGGATTGTTTCAACAGCATGCACTGGCAGTCAGTGGTGGAAAGAAGAGAGAAAAGACTCTGAGCAACCCAGAAATGTTCCCAGATGCATGCTTTTGGCAGGGCAAGCAATAGCATTTTAGCAACGTAAATCACTGTGCTTTTAACTGAAAAAATTCAACTGAAATCAATAGTCATGCATTTAATTGAAATACATAAAGAAATTAAAATAATCCTCCTCATCAGCAATCCAAGCTGATCATTTTGACTACAGGATTGTTACGAATAAGCACATACACTTGTAATGTAAACATTAGAAGTAGTGCTTTGGGTTTCTTGTCAGTGAATCCAGGCCCAGAACAAGTGATGTTCATGCTGGATTTTGGATTTGGGGACAGGAAAATGTAAAAAAGGTTTGTTGCTGGCAGAAAGATTTGGCTTTGAAGTAGTTTGTGGAACTAATCTGTGGCAAACATATTTTCTGCTTCTGGAGTTTCAGAATGAGCTCACTAAAAATACCATTTTTGTCTTCTTGCATCATTTTGACATTGTTTTCAGGGAGGTATTGTTTAAAATGTGACCATATATATTTTTAGGAAGGGCTACCCTGTTTTTCTTGCCACAGTAGGCCACCTTCACATTATGCTGTGCTCTAATTTCTCGTAGTACCACTGCCGTGGACTGGCTGACAAGATACAGGCTTAAGCATTTCTTCTTTGTCTTCACGCTTTCAGTAGTGAGCCATCAGAGAGAGTCCTCTCTGAATTTAACAATGCTGGTGCCATTTTTTATCCCGTTGCTGTAAATCCTACCAAAGTTAAGCAGCAAACTTTTCACCTTTTCACACACACCATGAAGTCAGTCTGTGAAAGGAAGCCCATGTGTTGGCTGGGAGCTGCTGAACAGAAGCAAGAGGGATAATTGCAGTGAGTTGTCTTAGTTTCCTGTCCACTGATCGTTAAAATCTAATACTGTTTGTCTGTCTTGTTATTTGTCAGAGGCTTCAGATGGGGAATTTGGAGAGGCACCTTCTTCACACCTGTGGAAAACTTTGCATGAGAGGAAGAAAGGATAACATGTTCTCCAAAGTTTTCAAGAGCACCAAGCCAAGATTTCTAAGAAACAATGCAGTGGGGGGCAATGCCTGCTTGAAGAAAGGCAGAACTGGAGAGGGACACAGGAATGTGGGTGAAGACCTTGAGCATCTCTAGAGGGGGCAAATGTAGATTCAGCAAAGCTTTATGAGACAAAACATCCTGAGATGTATAATCCCAACAGGTCAGCTGTGCAGCCCACTGTCCTCCTGGGGCTTTCCCTGGACATGTATCAGCTGGCCAAGTGACCAGGGTAACATGCCACAATTCTCTTTCTGCACAGCCCCAGTGGAAAATCAGAATAGTGATTGTATTCTGACCTCAGAATTGGGTAGAAACAACAAGAAATTTCCCCTGTTTTTATAGCCTGATTATCTTCAGGAACAAGATATGGGAAGTCATGGCATGTCTCTCTTTTCTGCTGGTTTGCATACCTCTAGAGAGTTCTCTCTCTTCCCCCTCTTACTTTTGGATTACTCTTGGCCAGTTTCAAGAAAAACTTCATAGGTGAATAGGAATCTCAAAGCCTTACAGCATTTGGGAAGAGAGGTGACCCAGCAGGTGATAGAATCCAGACAGGAAAGAGGCCTTTTGGGAATCCAAACCAGGAAGATGGCTCTAACTGATATTCGTACCTGGTTTTTATGCAAAAGTCGATCAGTCACAAGAAATGAAGCTATCAGAAACCATGATCTGTTCTTTGTGGTGCTCACAGACCAACTTCTTAAGTGACTGTAAATGTTTTGATAAGTGTTTTTTATCACTGCTCAATAAAGTTTTTCTATGTAATGTGTGTATTATTTGTCTCATACAACAAACATAACACCTGAATTTGTTACTCTGTCATCGAGGAAATAAAATGGGCTAGCCATTAATTTGAAATGGATGTGTAGCCCCAGTACTGCTTGTTTCACGAAGTTATACAAATTGAACATAAGTGAACCACCTGATATGTGGCATCTTGTTAAAGAGTCCTCTTCTTTGACCTCCCATAGCTCTGTGATGGCTGGTAATTGATCTTATGCCTGATTGTTCAAAACCCTTAGGTACTTTTTTCTCCTGCCAAACCCATCTTTCATTTATTCCATTTCCTGCGTTGTATTACAAATTATTGTATAAAATATGACCTGTAGTATTTTACACAGTGTATTCTGCTGAATATGGCAGCAGAAATGTCTCCTGCTAACATCTGTCCTCGCCATGGGACATTTCAGGACAAGAGGCAGTGGGCACAAACCAACACACAGGAGGTTCCCTGTGAACATCAGGAAACACTTTCACTGCAAGGGTGACCGAGCACTGGCACAGGTTACCCAGAGAGGTTGTGTATCCTTTGAGATACTCACAAGCCATCTGGACATTGTCCAGCTTGAGCAGGGGGGCTGGACCAGAGGACCCCCAGAGATCAACCTCAACCATTCTGTGATTCTGTGGTTTCCACCATCCTTTGGGCCTATCTACCAGATGTGTGTTGATGCTATCCTGTTCTTCCGTGGTGATTAAACCTTTGTTGCTAGTATATGGCTTCATAAGTCAGAGAATAAAAGTGGGGGGCCTCTCCTGATATTGAGCATCTCAGTACAGTCCTACCAGTAATAATGTGCAAATCTGGGAAAAAAGCCCCTGCCTGCAGTTTTTATTAGAGGCCTGAATTCCTCAAGATGAAAAGTCTCACATGCATTCATTGATCATTCATAATACCTGTGAAATGTCTCTGAAGAGCGACTTAAAAATACAGCCACTTACAAATGTGGCCATTTAAAAGCTGCTTGCTGCTTGTGTACTCAAAAACAAGGTGGGAGGTAGGAGAGGAGGAAGTATTTGTCCCCTTCGATCATCCTTCCACAGTTTTGGTATCCTGTGTGGGACGGACTTCCTCTGTTTTTTACCTATTATCCAGATTCAACATTCTGTGCAAAAAGGCACACCTAATGGCTTTTCATATCTGGAAGGCCACCTCTTCCTCTCTACATTTTCCAGTAGGAAACAGGGTGGTTCACCAACAAAGAACGATAGAAACTCCAAGCTTCCAGATATCCTTTTGTACTTGTTTTCCCACTGCTACAACAGTCCTCTTTTTGGTTTCTGCTCTAATGGCTGGAATAGGTTCAGTGCCAAACTCTAGGAACACAGCTGGCTGCATACGAAAACCTTGCAACCATCACTGACAGTGGCCAACTTGCAATTGATCCTATTCTGCTGCTTGGTGCTTCTTTCGTAGGCCTAGTCAGGGAATGTCTGCATCACCTGATGATTTTACTGAACTATCTGTCTTAACCATAGCTCCTCAGTTTTCTTATGTTCCCCACTTCACAGCCAGTAGTTTGCGTGATGGTGGTTGAGTGGTTCTCAAGTCTTGCAAACCTAGAAGTATGACATTCTGCTTCTGAAACAAATTTCTGCAATCTCTTTTTTTCTGTTAGAGAAATGGTAGACTGAAGCCCCATGCAAAAAGAAATGAGCTTATTACAGGATGTACCTAAGAAGAACTGCTGAAATTTTAAGAAGTAATGTGAAAGTAAAAGATTATGAAACGGGACAGAGGAAATTCTGGGAAGTTCCCTTAATTCCCTTAGAGGAAAGCAAGTATGTCTTCACAGGAAAAAATGGCTAGACACAAATGATTGTGGATAGCGTTGAAGACTGGCTCAGCGGAGTGCTTGTTTTGCTGGTACACCACTTCCTTGGGCAGCTGTGCTGGCCCGGCGGAGGTTTTTCCAACAGGGCGTGCAGTCAAGCATCATTGCAATGTCAGCAGCCGTGTGCCAGCTCAGATGCTACCAATATTTTTGTTAACATTGATGTGGCCTAGGAGTATCCATACAGGGTAGTACTATAATTACAGCAGTATGATTGTAGAACTCTGTTCGTGGCATACTTCATAGCATAGGCAAGCCTTTGTAAAACCCCAGTCTTGCCAGTGTTATCATGTGAAACCTTCATTTGTGAAGTCCCATTGACTTCCCCAAGTGCAGAGCTAATTGCATGAGAAGGATCTAAGGGGTTTAATCCTTCTCCTGATACTTCAGTGAAAATTAATTTCTTATATATTATGTATGAGTAATATATTTATGTTTGTACATTAATATTAATGTTGCATATTTTTGAGCACAAGTTCTATTCTGTAGGATTAAATTATCTTGGTAAGTAATAGCCCAGAATTCTGCAGGAATAAAGATTGAGTTGCAAGTGGACAATTAAGGGCAGGGGGAGGGTCCTGAGTCACACTTCGGAAAGTGAAATTAATCAGCATTAATTTTCCATAGTGTGGGAGAAAAGTGGCTTTAGCGTTTAAGTCAAAATAAGGTATATAAAAAGTCCCTGATTTTGCCTTTCTGATAAAATCCAGAGAGCTTTTACAAAATTTGTGATGGAGAAAAGAGACAAAAGAGTATTCTCTTGTGCGTATTTGCAAACTATTAATTTTATTGGGCTACATCTGTTGCTGATTGTCGGTGAAGAAAGTAGTGGCTTTTATTGAATGACAGTCTGTCTCAGTATGCCTTTTTTAAAACAAAGGAAAAAAATCAACTTTAAAAAGAAAAAGTCTGTCAGCTTACTCATAGTATCAGTTTTTTGCATCTCAGACCTGCCAAGTCATGCTCTACTGCATGTGCTTTGATGCCATGTCATCTGCAAAATGATCAGCGCAGTCTTGATCGTAGTTTCTCCTTAATGTCCATAGCCACACAGCTGCTCTGATACTGAGATGCTGAATGTTAGGATGCCTCTTGATGGGTTAGCAGCTCTCTGGCTTCAGAGGGTCTCAGGTTGGCAGCCGCCTTTGATTTTAAGTGCAATGTAAGGAGACAGAAAGAGATGGGGATGCTGACAGAAAGTTCAGTTACTGATACAGTCAGCCCCAGATTCCTGAGCACTGCTCAGCACATACAGTTGCAGTGCTCAGAGGCTGAGCTTCACCCAGGATCAGGCCCTAGGATAGAAAGACAGAAAGAAGTGTATTTGTTTTTCAGATCCCAAGTCAAATTCACAGTACTTAAAGCTGTTTGTACTCATAAACTATGTAAACCTGATATGAAGTAATTGAGAGAAAATAAATATACGGCCATGTGATGCCAGGGTTTAGAGTCACTTTTCTGACAGGTACCTCACTTCAGTACTGAGTTTCAAAGACCTAGAGAGATTTAAAGTATTAGAGAGCTTGAAGGGAAGAGATGCAATTTTTAAATGTTGCAAGATGCGGTTCTTTCTGTGTGGGGATGTGAGACATTGCAAGCTAATGCACTTCATCAGCCAGGGGAAGGAAGGGTTTATAACTAAGAGACATTGAAGACAGACATGATTAAATGCAGAATCCAGAATGTAAAGGTGAAAGACAGCACAGCAGACCAAGACTTCAAGCAGAGTAGAGAAGGAAGGACTGCTAGAATGAAGATTTGTATTTCTGCCTCAATGCATTTTGTGTATTAAAGCAGTAAGTAACCATAATGAAATAAATTAGAAAAAGTAACGTTTTTCTCCGTTTTTCGTTTTGCTTACCGAATGGGATTGATTGTATTCTGTCTCTAGGCATGTGCACTCAGACCCTGTTAAACTTAAGACCCTGCTAAACAAAAGCAGAAGAATGGAAAAATCCTCATAAAATCATTATGAACATGTTTTTAAAAACAATCAGGAAATACTAATTAAAGGGTGTTGTGTGAGCAATGAGAACAGTTAGCAATTAGTCAGTTCAAAAAAATGCAAGGTGACAGTGCCCCGTAAGCAAGATAAATAGTTAACTATGCAGTGAAACTGGCTAACATATGCTTAGGTTTTTTAGAGCTTAAGGTTGACAAAATAAGCATCCAGGAAGATAGAAAAGAAATCCTCAATTAAGGTACTGTCAAAAATAATCTGAGCTATGATGAAAAATGGCTAAATGGACAAATAAGCTGGGACAGTGGTTGCTCTTGTGCCTCATGCAGGGCCAAACACACTGCAAATGCTTAATAAAACAATGATGTAAAAAATGAGCTGGCAGCATTAGGAGTTAGCACTGGCAAGTTGCTGTAGTTAGTGTGCAAGTTTTAACTTGGTTTTGCGTTATGATTTGTTGGAAGCTATTCACTTTCTCTTGTTGGGTTACCTTTCTGTTGTTTTAACAGGTCGGATTAGCTCCACCCTGGATTTAATGTGAGGGAAGCTGTGATTGACTGCTTGGTCTGGGAGAGAGGAATTAGAGGATGTGGGAGGTGTGGCATCATTCTCTTTTGGCAGCCGCAGGTTGTCTCAGCTGTGTCACTGAACCATGCCCTTGGTCTGTGCTGAAACTGAGTGGAAAAAGCCTTGGAAGTCCCCTTTACTGGTGTGACAAGGGTAAACAGTGTACCTAGGTGTAAACAGGAGGTTATTGTTAGGATAACAGGTATGCGTCAAAGGCATTTTTGGTAGTGCATGCAAGAGAGGTCTGAAAGGAGTATAGAACTAACTAGGGATGCCTGCAAGCCTGTCCGCAAAAGAGGGAATGTAGACACAGTGCATTAAAACTATAAGACATATTTTTGATTACTTCTCATATAGGAAACAAGTATTCAGTTAAAATGGGGATACAGGAGATCTAGGAATCGTGTATGTAATCAAGGAAACCAATACTGTTAAAAAAATGCTTTGTCATGGAGCTTGTGGCATATCTTCCCCATGGAGGAGAATGAAGTATGGATTAGGTGTAATATAATGCAATACAGCATACAAAAAGTGACTTACAAACACAGAAAAATATCCATCCCAAAATTCTCAGAGAAAGGAGCTGAAGATAAAAGGAAACATTAGATACATAAATTTACAGTCTTTTCAGAAGAGGCATCAACAGCCTGGGAAAAAAAGGCTACTAAACAGACATTTTACAGGGGATGTAGGGATTATGGATGAAATTACTGGTTTGTGTGCTTGATTTAAACAGTGAGGAACATGAGAGAAAGGCTAATCAAAGACATGATAGAAGAACACCTAGAAAGTTTGGATTTAATGAAGGATAGAGGGCAAAGATTCACAAAGGGAGGATCATGCTTAAAATTTTCAATAAAGAGTATTTTGAGAGAGTAGCCACAAGTGCTGACAGAGAAGCCTATAAACATGATTTACCAGGATTTTAGCAAAGCTTTTGAAATGGTGTAGCACAAAAGACTAGTCTGTTGGGTGAATAAGTATGGCATAGGGGGAGATACTTTGTTTGATTAAAAAAGAAAAGAAACACTAACTTGGGTGTGGAAAGCATAGGAGTCTTGTGAATTGAAGCAGGTTACGTTGGAGGGGTGTGAGTAATGGAAAGCCTTAAGAATCATTATTTGCACCAATTTTGTTGAATTTATGCAGCATATCAGTAGTCTGGAAGAAAGAATAAGTAGCAAGGTGATGAAATTTCCTGATAGTACAAAACTGGGGAAATGTTAGAACAAAATAGGCAGGTGATAAAATTCTGAATGACTTTGACAAGGAGGTGGAGCATGGGCAGATAAGTAGCATATGCAGTTCATTTTTATAATGAGGCTAGGGAATAGAAAAAGAAGAATGTATGGATACCTTAGACAGTCACAGGGCACAGGCAGCTACATAGAAGGTCTTCTGCATACTTCTGAAGCACTTCTGAATAGAACAGTAAATCCTGTAGTAGAGTGTTTATTAGTTGTTTTGCTTTGTTTATAAAAGCAAATAAAATTCTGGACACAGAACTGAAGTACCAATTGAAAGACCATATTCCTGGGCCATTTATAAAAGGAGCAAAGCCTCATTTGACATGACATGGACACTTTGGGCACCTTTAGGAAATTCTGAAAACTGCAAAGTGACAAGTGAGGATCAGGACAATAATTAAAGGTCTAGGTGACATTAATTATTCAAAAGGTTAGAGAGGCACATGCATATGCTCTGCATGGATTGAAGGCCCAATCCAAAGCTCATTAAATGTAGTCACAGAGAAGCTTTGCATGCCGGAAGGCTTTAAATTGGTTCTGAAAACAAGAATGCAGATGAACAGGGGTGCAAGAGGCAACCAGATTGCCCAGTGCTCTTGTGAGACACCTAGTCCAAGCAGTTACTCTTCTACAACAATTTTTAATGGCCCCAGGAATGACTTGGGCCTCAGATTTACGCTCAGCATGTAGGAAACAAATTGGCACTTAGGTTCTTGACAGGAGGGGGTTTAGTGAAAGATTGTGGGCTTGCTTACTGACGAGTTTTTATGAAAAGATGAGGTCACAATAATATGAGAAATAAAAGGAAAAAGTTAAACCACTTTCTTAATCCTATCTGATAATATATGTGTCGCTCTCCTCTGGAACAAATCTTTCTAAGTTTTGCAACAAGGCACAGTTCAGAGTGCAGTACAGCTTCTCCAGATATCATACTGGTCCTGCCTGAGCCCATATGGAAATGCACTGGTAAGGGTCTTCTGCAGCCCACCTTTGCTGACATGAAATTACTCTGTAAGAAGAAATGTGCATCGGCTTGTTTTTGTGTTTGGAGGGGAGAATGAGAAAGTTGTCATGTTTTTGTCCCTCACAGGAGGCTGACAGGCATCCTCTGGCAAATGCAGTGGTGGCAGCTTAGGGTGGAAGTGGCCCCAGCTGTCTACCCTTCATCATTGTCTGGAGCTGATATGCCTTGGGCTGTGAGCTGGAGCAGCAAGGCCTGGGTGCCCACTCTGTCCTGCTGAGGTGACCTCCTGCTGAGGTGACTTGGGCAGAGGGGCAGGGAGCTCAGCCAGGGTTCCTCGCTGCATACAGCTGCAGCAAGGCAAGGCAAAGCTGGCTGTTACAGCCCCGTGCTTCTTTCTCTGTGGAGCGATCTTGTACCGCAGAGGGGTGGAGACACTCAAGAGAGATTCACATGCCTCCTTGAGTCAGAACCCAATTTTTCTTCTGTGTTGTGCTACACAAGTGCTACAAGGCTTCTTTCCCAGCTATCCAGGCAAGGGGCATGAAGCTGCAAAACCCCAGGGCTCATTTCCGTCTTATTCCCCCAGGTTTCCCCTTTGTGGGAACAGAGTGAGGACGGGCTGGGTCTACCCCTGGATCTCACCCCAGTAGGGAATTGGGACCAGCCATGAAGCACATCAGGACCCAGGAGCTCCTGTGAGCAGTTATGAGTCCCGTGGTTCTGACAAAGCTTGTGAGACTAAGATGTAACTTGCAGTGAAAAAGGACTTCCTTAGAATGCGAAACATATGGAAATAAGTATGTGGCTTTTGTTCAACATGGTGTGAAAATGACTGGGTTTGATCATTTGAAAATCTAAGAGTAAATGGAATTTACTGAGTTTGTTTTTAAAATAAAAACTTAACCATGCACAAGTTTAGACACTTTGAAATGAGTGTGTGTTGAGCTAATAAAAGTTGATGTCAACATTTTAGAATATGTTTGGAAACAAAAAAGAACTAGTGTTTGATCAAGCAGCAGTCACAAAAACATTCTTCCCTTCATGATAAAAAGAAAACCTCTGTGTGTGATTCTGCAGATATGTCAGATCATTTTGAAGAGGCTAGTAAGTACTAGTAAATTATTTTTTTTGTTGTTGTCAAATGAGTTTATTTTTTAGCATTAGACTTCAAAAAACCCCCAACCTTTGTATGTGTTGTCATTATGTACATCAGTCATAATTTTGCCAACAATTCTTGACATGCACTCTGCGTTACTGTGCTAACAAGAGAAAAGACCGGCCATTAAGTTTATGTTTCTTTGTTTTTGAACAAAGTCACATATCAGGAATAATGCTAGGGGTATGCTAATAAACAATATATAGTGCCAGTCATCAGGGAGTAAGAAATATTTTCTAACTAGTTCTAAAGGGAAACAATGTTTTAAAAAAAGGGAGAGTGATTGTTATTTATGCAATATTGTTGTTCTATATGTCAGCGTCAAAAAGCATCTTGTAAAGAGCTTAGCATAATAAATCTTTGATCGTGACTGTCATTATTTAGAGGTCTTTGATAGATCTAGATATAGTGCAGTAAGGTTAAATTTACCAACGTATAATAGGAAATCCTTAGACTGAATCTGAATTTTTACCAATGTTACCGGTATTGTCACAACAACAAAAAAGAGGAAAAGTGTTGTATCTTTTAAAACAGCAGGCTTTACAAATCATAACTGTAAAACTAAGTCAAGCAGATTTTTTTTCTGGGTGCCCATTGATTCTGTTTGTCTACGTAAGGATTTAACTTGGTTACGTGTCAGAAAACTAAAGTTGATTTACATGAAAAACAGCAAAAAAGGCTTATGATTATTTCCATCAAGAAGCGATGCAATACATTTTGGCATTGTCATCAAGAAAATTAAAATAGCCTCTGTGTATGAGAAGCAATAGGACATTTGTAAAGAGGAGCCCACAGGAACACTTAATTTCAGAGTTGACTTTGATTAGTCACTACCTTTTCAGTTAACTTGGTAAGACAAAATGACAGATGTTGGAAAAGTCTTTATATTCCTGCCTACAGGTTTGAAGTAGAAAGATACTTAATGGATGGGTACTTTATCTGTCTGGGACAGGGCATCTAAATTTAGATGCTGGTAACAAATCCAGCAAGTCTTTAATAATATTCAGAGTCAGGAAAAAAAAACCTTTTTTAAATATAATCAATAATGCCAGCTATATAACACTCTTCAGAAGTTAAATATATACGAGACAGGCTGGATTTTTGATGCACATTATCCAGTGAACCCTACTTCTTCCCCAACTAATATATACGAAATCTGCAATTTACTACATCTGTGCCAGCTTTTTGTAACTTTACGTTCTTTAAAAAATATATGTTTTTCTTTTTTTTTTTTTTTTTTTTTTGCTGAGGTAGGCAAGGGGTCTGTGACTGTACAGAAAGATACGTGTCTCTTGAGAGCTACTGCCTTGACGTGGCAGTTCAGGGCTTACCTTGCCTTCATTACATCTTCAAAACAACAATTGAGCTCTCCAGGACTGTTACCTGAGGACTTGAGTCCTTGGTACTACAATTATGCAGCTGAATACTTTTATGAATCTGCCTTGTCTCATTAGATGCCTGGATAACTTCAGATTTTAAGTCTTATGATGAAAAACCAAAATTTTATGTTTTGATATACTCTCAGTTTTCACTTTTAAGGCAATGTTTTCCAATATCAAATCTCTGGCCAATTCAGATCAAGAAAAATAACAAGAGAAAAGAAAATCACGTTCTTAAGATGTTGAAATGTCTTGGACAAGTGATATACCTAGTAGAAAAGTAAAATAGCAGATCTCTTTTGAAAGACACCAAGACACAAACGAGAAACTTTTCCCATGCAGCAAAGAGAGCAGAGTAATGCATTTCCTTGTTTGTAATGAAATTTGATCTGTATGAACCATGATTTTTAAGTAAGTCAGGCCCAATCTAATGTGGCCAGAAGGATTGCTCTCTGGCTGGTTTCTAGCCAGCTTTCCCAGTTTTAGTACAGGCTTGCCAATAGATATTGAAGCAACTGCCTGGATGCAGTAACCATTTGTCCAGACTAGCAGGGATTTTTCCCTCCTTGAAAGATGGCAACCTGATGGACCATTTGAAATCTATGGTGCAGAGGAGATTCTGCAGCCCAGTTGAGAATGAGGGAGAAGCAGATTTCTGATTTCTGTGTTCTATTCCTGGCTTCTCCCCAGTTCTGTAGTGGGCCTAATCTATTGGTATAAAATGAAGGATTCACATAGATTTCAGTGTTGTTTGGATCACATCCCACATATCCTCATTGCATTTTGCCTTCCATGGATATAAAGCTGGTGTTTCAGCAATACTTGTCTGTACACGGAGTTAGGAAGCTGGAAAAAAACCAATCTCTACAGAGTTTCAGGAAACTCAGATGAAAGATACTACAGAACTGCAGAGTGTTATTTTTTAATATTAATAATTAAGCCTTAATGAAAACACTGCTGGAGAGCTTTAAATGACCACTTTGAACTCAGTATTTTGAGTTATAATGAAATGGTTCCAATTGTATGTTTCAGTAAATTTTATCTACCCTTGTTTCTTTAGAAGAAGACCTACCAGTGCATCAAATGTCAGATGGTTTTCTACAATGAATGGGATATCCAAGTTCATGTTGCAAACCACATGATTGGTAAGTGAAGCACTAAAACTTCTGAAAGACAGATAGCCATTTCTCTTACTCATGATCATCATTGCCTCTAAAATTAAACAGTGTTAAGGAGAAATTAATTGTGCATCCATCAATGATTAACCTAGGCATGATTGATTTTTTTATTCATATTATTAGACTTGATAAAGCATTAGCATATTTTATTTTCTGCAAGGGCTAGTTTAGACTTCTGCAGAGAATTATATATCCACTGCCAGTCAAAACACAGGTGATTAGCAAATTAAACTTCTAATCATTTTTGCATTATTGAAAACAAACTAACAGGAATGGTTAATGAACTGGATGTTAGCTTTCCGTAGAGTTTTAGACAGGTTTTAATTTCAGAAGTTATTATGGTAATGACACTACTGTGTACTTCTCAAGCACCTTGGTACCAAAATCAAAACTGGTGAGTTTTTGTCATTAGGAAACATAAATAATTCAAATGGCCATAAAATAGTATTGTTTGTTGTGTTTGAGCAGTCTGGAAAAAAATCCTAAGCATATCTGTATACAATTAAATACTATCATTTATTTGAAAAAATAAAGAATAGTAGTATTCAGTAATGGAATCTGCTCTTTAAAGTACAAGCATTTCAAATAGTCTTTTAGGATTCCTGAATCCAAGCCTGGCTCGATGTTTACAAGGCTGTTACAGTTGTAAATTGGAATAAAACAAAAGCTGCTTTTTCTTTGATATTCATATTTTCCTATTATTTACTTATTCCCCTAGGAGTACCCATAATGTTTTCAATTTGGTAACCACTCAGTAATAGCACTAAGAGTTCTATCAGCCAATTAAATTTATCAAGCACATAATTTGCCCGCTAATAAGATAACATTGCCAGGGTTGTCTCGTTTTGTTTTTAGCCTCTTTTCCAAATTTCACTTTTCAAGACAGAGATGGATACCATTCATTTTATACTCCTGCTTCCCTTACGCTGTTTTTCTTGCTATAATAATAGAAAAGCGTGCAAGGCACAGACCAAACGATATGGTATAGAAGCCAGTAATTACATACCCAACAGAAGAGAATTTGCTGGTTTTTTTCATTTTATAACTTAAAAATACTTAGTTTGATGCTAATTTTTTTTCTTCAAAGGTAATAAGCTGATTTCTTCCATGAGCACTAGTAATTTGGCTGCACTGTAAAAGAAAGTTACCTGCCAAAACTTAATAGCCCTTTTTTCTGGGTACTTTATTAATAAGTTTTAATAAATTTAGAGCATGAACATTTTATATACTTTTCATAAAAATGAATAAACGCAAATGACAAGCTGGTTTTGTAAAGGAGCAAAGCGATTTGCCTGTTGGATTAAGCCTTAGTTTTGATATTTTGTGTCTTTGGGGAGGAGATAATTTAAACTGCTTCACAGTATTCAATCTGGGTCAGTAACGTGGAATTTAAAAGTAGGTTATTACCAGCAACAGAGCTCACCATTTCTACTGTTTTCTTTGAGTCCAGTGTTTGACATGTTCTTAATTGTAGCATATAGTGACACTGAAACGTGACAGGGAATATGGACACTGTGGGTAAGGGATGATGCCAGAATGGCAGAGTGGTGTGTTTGCTTGTCACCCGCTTCCCAAGTGCCTCACATTTTCAGAGTAGGAGCCCTCTTCTTTTCATGAAATACTCAGATTTTCTTTTTTTTTCCTCTATTTTCTGGATGAGTTTTAGTAAAGGGTCAGTATGGGGGGAGAGAAAGGAGGAGAGAGTCAGTAAAGCAGGACAAATCCAGTTAGAATCTGCAGGTTTCAGCCTGCAGATCTGAAAAGACTGAGATTTTCTTAAACTGAGCTATGAACTGCCTATGTTTTATTTCTAAAAGCTGGATGAGGTTGAATGAGAAAGAGAATCTTTTAAAAAATATTTAATTGTTCTGTCTGTGTTGTATCCAATCATGCATGATATTGCTTCATGACATAACCATAGTGACACAGATTTAAACGTGCTTAATATAAAATCTTCCCAGTGAAATAAAGAAGGAGCTTGCAAAACATGCAGGGAGATTTGCCGGTCATGCTTGTGGTAATCTGTGTTCAGTGGAAGATTCTTATCTGCACTGCCAGACTTAACAGTGCAGCTCCTAATGATGTAGCCTCGATTAAGCAAATGCAAGGGGATTTTGTTTTGGGGTGGAGTGAAAGGAATATCAACGTTCCAGAGAGTTTTGAATGTGACCTCGGAATCGAAGCACAGGGAAAAATAATTTCTGATCTCCAATTCTGTTAGCCTTCTCACCACTAATTGGATTTTTCCTTAGCTATCTTTCTAATTTCACTCTCCCCCCTCCCCTTTATATCATTGTTCACAGGCCTTTTTCCAAGACCGTATTCTGTCTAGAGAGAAAGGTTCAAGGGGTGACATCAAGCTATTTAAAATTAGCCTTAGTTTATGTGCGTCTGTAGGTAGGCTTATAGTATTCATATATAATACAGAAAACATGCATGCAAACACATTTGTGTGAATATATATAATACATAACCCATATATATACCCATAGATACCTGCATGCATATCAATGTGTAGATTGAAAAACATGTTAGATGAAACACTTAAGTGACAATAGACTTGTTGGCACAGCACATTTAACAAACAAAATAACCTGGTTTCCTAAACATGTTGGTCCCTCCCTTTTTTACATGTATCTGATAAAATATGTCTTCCTGCCCTGCTTTCCCAGTAGGAGACTGGCAGAACGAGATTTGGTGTCTTCGCTCCTCTGGGGAAGGGAAACTGAGAAAGCTTCAGGAAGAGAGAGAGAGGGAAAAAAAAGAAGGACTTTAAATGCACGAGAGAGGAAAGGTAATCTGGGAAGGCAGGTGTTAAAAGTCAAACAGTGTGATAATCCCTAGATCAAATGTAGGGGCAATAAATGGCTTTACAGACATCATCACACAGTTTCAGGAACTGTTATTTCCTCTAATAGTAAGATGCTAGCATTATCTGTGTTGCAGTTATTGGTGGATGTAGTGTCTTCTTACCTGAACGAATTAATAATCATAATTCAGGGAAAACAGAAAAGGGGAGGCAGCTGGGACATGGGACAAACAAGAAGGTGGAAAGTCATCTGCCAGACTCCACACTAGGAACCACTGATAGAGATACATGCTCAGCCAGCTGTGGGAAACGCTTGCTACTCACCATCTTTTTAGCAGTTTGGGAGCCTATAAAAGTTGTTGCTGTCCCATCTAATTACTGTGCCCCTTGAACACGATCCTGGGATGTAAACTGAGTTCATGTTGCTAACATCCATGGAGAGAAGTTGCATTATGGAAGGTCACTGAGGCAAAGATATGTTTATAAAACCCCAGTGTGAAACTTAGACTTTTAAATAAGGCAACCGGAATTACTTTGTTGGCTAAAATAGCTCCACTGAGGGTAGGTATTTTTAGGTTGTGTGTATGTGTGTGTTTTTGTCTAATCAAATATAATCTCAACTAGACATTTAGCAGGGGAAGAGGGATTAGAGGCTATTTGAAAAGCCTCTTACTCTTCTTTGTTAGGAGGGCATATAGTGTTTTTGCAGATTTTATTATACGTTTCAATCAATTCAACAAGAGGGATTATGCCACCTAATGGAAAATGAAATCTGCAGATGACCCAGTGAAGTGTAACCTTAAATATCTTTGACAACTATACAATTTACATTCATTATTACACAAGTTATATATTAAAAAGATGTCATAGGGATGGCTTTCCTCAGTAACCACATGTTCATTACTTCTAGAACTTCCCATTTTAAAACTGTTCTGCAGCCTTTAGTCGAGTCTTCCCAACATCTTTGTGATGGGACAGGGCAGTAAGCCTTGTCCATTGAATAGATGAGGACAAAGAGGCGAAGAAGTGGAATTCCTTGCTTGCATTAAGTGAGTGAAAGTTCAAGAGTTCTGACTGCCAGATCTGACCGCACATTTCCAGACACCGTGCTTCGTCAAGTAACGCTCGTGTTTGCTTAAACTACACACTGATTCAAGCTTAGGCTAGGGGATGCCAGTGGACAGAAAATGAGGCAAACTGTGGGCTTTTTTAAATAGGCCCTCTGTTTAGGCGTTATTTTGGACCTGGATGTAAGCTTGTACTTTTGTTTGGGTAATCATGAGGGTGATCGCAAAATGCAAACATGTCTGTTGGTGTGCGTATTGAAATCTGTTGGTAAAACAATTTCTCAGCTTTTCAGTGGGAAAGGAGGAAATGTAAATCCAGGTGCATTTCATACAGGTTTAGAAAGTGCTGGCAAACATGGCAACCCTTCAGCAGCCTTCTTTCTTTTATTTTTCCCTCCGAGTGGAATATGTAGCATTTTTAGCAGCTTTCTTTGAGAAAATTCTGTTTCTGGGTGCATGATGTCTGTGGAAAAGAGGGAGGCTTTCTGGCATCCTTTTGTTTTGCTCACATAGTTTACAGTTGTCATTTGACCTGAGAGGGTAGGAAGAGAGTGTGCCATTGTTTGTGTTCTATTTGCTGCACTCCACTGCTCCTCCTATTATTTTCCCTGTTATTTTAAGCAGACAAGCTAAACATTGTTTTTTCTTCCACTGATTCCATTACATCTGTAGTATCTGATGCAGTTCAGTGTAAATAGACTAAACAGTTGCCATAACATTTTCCTAAGGATTTTGCACACATGCACATACAGAGTGAATCAGAACTGGGGGAGTTTGGACATGTTTAACTCAGAAAAGGAATAACTCTATATAAAATTATGAGGCTCAACAGCAGTAGTGTAAATTTGTAAGTGCTCTGAGTAAAGTGCTGTTAGGCATGAGATAATGTAAAGAGATGACATTGCCAAGAACTATTTATGAAGAGCTTAATTTTTTTCACTCTGATAATTCTTGACCAATAATTACCAGCTTCTAATTATCTATTTTAGTTAGAAAGAAATCTCTATCACTATGGAGGTTGGCATTGCAACTAGTGCATAAATCCCCAAAGAGGTAAATGTGTTCCAAACAGCCACAAACAACTGTCTCATGAAACATAGTGAGCAAATTGCAAGCCGCTGGCTGTGCACAACAGAGCAGCACATTTACCATTGAGGACTGATCAGGCTGACAAAGAGAATGATAAAAGGGGGAAACAGCCACAATCTTTGTAGTTTCCTGCTACTTTCGTCAATGGAGAAAGCAAGCCCAAGTGTCACAGCAAGAGCCACTACTGCTCTGAAAAGTCGGGGAGCAAGGGGGAAGGGTGAGACGGTCAGGATTCAGTACCTTTTTGCAACCCTACTTTTGACAATTTCTATATAGGTCGTTTCTGATAAGTAAACAGACTTTTCTTCTTTTAACCTTTTAAGTATCATGTATAAAACACGTTTTGTGAAGTCTGTTGGGGGGGAGGGGGAGCTTGTTTTTGAGGGGAGGATGTTGTGTAGCACTGAGCGAGGTAGCAGGTGTGAGCAGGAGGAGGAAATGAAGGGAAAGAAAAAAAGATGCCGAGCACCAAAGTTAGGAAGCAAATGGGAAAACAGGATGAAGCAACCCTGCAGTTGACAAGAAGAATTCTAGTTTACACCAGCAAATACTTCATTAAACCTCAAGTAAACAAATCTATGCTGGAACAATTGTAGTTTAAAAAGAAGAGTATATAGAAAGTGGGATCTAACATTTTAATTTCTCTGCAAAGAAATTTTACAGCTGTGTTTTACAATAACAAGTAGTATGTAACCATTAAAAGATGTAAAGACACATTTTAGTGCAACTCATGATTTTTTATTTTTTCAGTGACAGTGATATAAGTATATAATATGTATATATGCTTGTGTGTTGTGTGGATATGCATGTTTGCATTATGCATGTATTAACTGCATGCATAATAGACCTATAAAAATAAATCATCTTATTTGCCTCACATTTGTGCAGTGTACATTACGGTATGTGTGGACAACATCACTGATGTCAAGACAAAGGAAATACCTCAATCGGCTTTGTGGAGCCTGAGGAAAATGTTAGTCTGGTTGTAATAGCATGTGGCATTCACACATTCTGTTATTTGTCTAATGCCTAAGGTCATTAAAACCCATGATTTTCCTTTCACTTAGCAGAAAGCTGTGCTGGGCATCTAGTACTTCTTGCACCATGTTGACCTCAAGTAGTACGTCTTCAGAACGTCAGTTTAATTGCTCTACAGTAAAACTGACGTTGTGAAGTCCCTCTTACCCGAGGCTTGGAGGAAAAGAATCTAAAGATATGCATCTGCACATCTAGAGGAGGAAGGAGGTGGAGACTTCCTTTTGTCAGTCATTCCTGGGTAGTAAGAAATGGAAATTGTCGATTTATAGTGAAGAGATGGATCATACCCTCTTAGCATCAGAAAATCATTTGGATGCCTGGGAATCTCGTACTTACAGGCAGAGCTGGCAAGAAGTTGTCTAAAAGTTAGAGGAAACTTGGTCACCTTGTCTGCAAAATGAGAAGACGTAATTGAAATACCCAGGAAAACCAGCATTTGGAGTTAAGTCTGAGAAAATGTAGGTTTATTTTGTGAGGAGCTGGGTTACAAAATAGACGAAATCTGGGCTGTTTAATACTAACAGGAAGCTACTCTCCTGTGGGCAATGCTGGCTTATTTGAAAAGCCCATAAAGGGTTTCTGCATGGACCATACAAAAGGGATACTTTCTCTTTAATAGCCATCTGTACAGGAGAGATGAGAAGTGGGCCAGGTCATCTCTCCTCAGCTGTCATGATATTAACGTAGGTAATGGAGCAAGCTCTGCGTTCTGCTGGGTGTTGTTTTTCATAGATGTTCATCGATTTACACAGATAATTCTATTTATTTCTTAGAGTTGGTCCAAGCAAACCAGGCAGAATAACAAACACCAACGCATTTCAAATGACTTTATCTTTGTTGTTTTGTAATGTAACTTTTGTCTAAAAAATGGTGTCACACCTACTGTGCAGATGGCTGCATGATTTGTAAACCAGCCAAAACATTTAAACAAATGTGTGATCTGGGGATAGATTAAATAAAGGATAAAATGGAGTGTGGACCACAAATTCTAATAATCAGATGATTTTAAGTTGTGTGTAGTGTGGAGCGATGGTAGCAGCGATAGCAGGGAATGCTTGCCAATGACAGCAAGGTGCCTTACAGATCTCAGGATGGAGCCTGTGGCCTAGTAGGCCTCAGTTTGAGAGCTGCACATTTGCTGTACAGCTGGCAGCTCTGTATGGGGACATCAGATAAAACTTATGTAAAATGAAGTGTTATTGCTTAGTATGAAATTGTGCAAAGAGGGAATTTGCAGACAGTAACTGAAAACAGAATTCATGGTACCAATGAAGCAGACTGTAAATATGAAGAGGCTTTAATTATCTGCGCAATTTAACAAAAAATTCAAGATGTATTCGGAAATGGCAAAGGCAGCTGTAAACATGCTGGAGCGGCACTGTTCGCTGGGCTCTGGGTTATGTGTGTCACCTACTCGGGCCACAGGTGCCCCACCACCCCCCCACCCCCGGGTGCGGGCTTTCCCCACCGAGATGCTCTGCTTGGAGCTGGCACTTCATTTCAGGGGTTGGAAGCAGGAACGGTTGCTTGCTTTTTGAGACAGCTTTTAGGAAAGACCATCCTGGCTTTTAAAATCACAAATGCTTAAGTTAGGACACAGTGTGCAAACATCTATGAGCCCTTTCTTCTTTTTTTTTGGGGGGGTGGGGGGACAACCTTGGACTCAAAAAATTCTAATAAAATAGAATGAAAATGTCTTATTATTAAATAATACTAGTAGTAGCAATAATGGTAATGATAATACTACTAAAAGAAGCATTTGAAAAATGTCCACAATTCAGGCTGGAGTTCATTTTATAAAGAGATGAAGCAAAGCACACGTAAGCTTTAGATTTTTCCTGCAGAAATGCCTGCGGTATGAATAGCACTTGATGAAGGGGAGGCTACCTAAAGGTAATGCCAGGCAGTACGAAAGTTGTTCCTTTCCCTCTACCTGCTGTAAGATTCTCCTCCGAGCCGCTGCAGTGATATACTGTGCATGTTAATACCTAGGCACCACGGGCTGAATTAATGGCATGGTGTCAGCCTTCCCTTTTGTTCTTTGTTGCTGACCATTTGTATTTCAGGCTTTATCAGTAGCCTTAGCACATTCCTTCGGGCTGTGTTTAGCTGTCAGCACAGAGGGTAGCCTCACCATCGCTTTTCTAAATCGTCCCTGTTCTTAGCAGAGAAGCCTCCGATTCTTCGACGGAGTACATCCCGAGGTTTCTCCCTGCGATGTAAGTGCAGGAAACGAAACAAAAGAAGCCAATATGGAGAGTGGGTGTCGGACTTCAGCTGCTCATATTGTTGCATTTGGTGAGCTGACGGGGTTTCGTAGGTCACCTTTAGAATTATGCCTATGACAGCAGTAGCTACCTGCCAAGATTGCAAGGTATCTCACAGCTCTCAGGATGGAGCCTGTGGCCTGGTAGGCCACCGTTGGAGGGGTACACATTTGCTGTACAGCTGGCAGCACTGTATGGGGCAGCAGTGTGGGCTGTTAGGGAGCTGGAAAGGAGACAAGCATGAAATTTCTTCTAACCCCAACTCTGTTTTTCTGTACTGTTGGCTGCTTCTCAGTTCCTTGACAAAAAAACCAATCAGGCACCCTTTAATCCGCCTGTGATTACCAGTGGTATAAAAAGAGAAGCATAATGAGGAAAAATGCCTCGTTTTGTTGCCTTCAAAAGCCAACAAATTGGAGTTAACTTGACAGGAAGTGGCTTAATAATTAGATTATTTATTTATTCCTGACACATATCCCCCTGTTACTAGTCTCAGGAGATCCTGTAGATGGTACGATTTTCAAGCTGCCATTACTTCGCTGTCTTCTGTGAACAAAGAAGCTACTGTCTATCAGTCAATTAAATGCACTCTTTAAGCAGAGGCTGAGAAGTCCTCAATGGATAGAGCCCTGGGACATTGTGGCTGATGATTCCTTTCTCTGTACTGTACATCACACTCTCAACTACAGTCCCCACAGAGATGGAATAAAGTCATGCATTAAAATATCACTTGTTGATTTGTTTGCTAATGAAGAGCCATTGAAATGTTTGTGTATTTCTGTGGCAAAATTGTTGATAAAAGGACTACTTGCTTGCATATCTTACTTCATCTTCAGTAAGCGCTTATTTAAGACTTACTAAAATTAAAGTCAACAAATTAAGGAAAAAACACAGAGATGGATAATATTGGTTTACTTGCAATTCACATCAATGTAAATAACACTGAGGACAGCAAGAAGAGAGAAAGGGGAATAATAGTACTTCAACAATGTCTGTTATAATTTTCTTCATTAGTAACAATAAGGATCTCTGGTGTTTTTTTTCTGGTGCGGTAGTGAGCACCCATTTCAAATAATAAAAATGCTGAAGTATCCATTTAAAAATTATCCTGGATGTGTAAGAATATTTTTTTTTTTTTTTTTTGAAAAGGGAAAACTTCAAAATTTGTTTCTGGTTTTTGCATTTCTTTTTAGATTTTAAATATGCCCAGTTAAAAAAAACTTCCATTATTTGGAGATTAACTGTGTGCAGCCGGTTAGCCTCTTAGTTGAGAAAAGTACAACCTTGTCAAGCTAGTTAGTAATGCTGGTTAAGGGTGCATGCTTAATGCAAAATCAGCAAAATTGCCTGAAGCTGGAGCTTCTGAGCATAATACCACACTCCCTCACTCTCCCCCCCACTCCACCAGGCTTCTTAACTGGATTTCATAGTATCTCAGTATTTGCCCTCCCACCATTCTTCTTCCACCCTCCAAAAGCCCCGGTCGCCAGAGTTGACCGGTGTGGACCACATTTTGGGTCGGGGTGGAGAGAAGAAGTGTTTGAAATTTTTTTTTCATGGAAGTTGACAAACATGTATACCTGTCTTCACACTGAAAATCATTAATTGGCAACATCCATCTGGAGTTGATGCAGGTCTTATGCTGCTTGTGTTATAGAGCTATATTTGCTCTTAAGAAATATAGATAGTGCTATAGCAGTTCTGCAGTGAACTAGCTCTGTTCTGAATTTAGCCTCTGTATGACCATTTGCACCTGCAAATAGAGCCTATAAGTGCTATAATATATGGTTATTTTCTCAACCTTATAAAGAAAGTCACTTATACCAGGATTATTGTTTTCAATGAACTTAACAACAAGCTATAGGGAATTAATTCAAACCAGCCTCAAATTGGAGTGTTTCTTATTCCTATCCTGTTATTCCAACTCATTTTATTAGAAAAAGCTTAGATACTCAGAGGTGTTCTATAATAGAAAATGAATTTGAAACCCATTCATTAATTGGTGATTAATACATTTCAGGATTAGTTTAAGCAAGGCCCTACCTCCTGCCCAGTCAAGTATGTTCTGGTTAATATCCAATTATCTGCACCTTCGTACTTATTATGTCTTAATATTTCGGATATGATAACCAGAAACTTGAGAGTAATGCTAATGAGGAGCATAGAACAGGAATTAACCAGTGACACATTCAGTGATCCTTACTGAGGAAAGTAACTCCTTCTGTCTCCTCAGCATAGTGGTCAAGCTACCACCACGCTTTCACTAAGCAATACTTTTAATTCTGCCTTTATGGGAGCTTAGAGTTATATTTAGGTCAAAATCCTTAATTTTGCATGCCTCATAGACCATGTATGGTCAGAAGATACTCCTGCACACCCTTTTGCACATGTAGAGTTACTTTCTTCAAGTAGAGCCAGTGGAAAATCAATACTAAAGTGAAACGGTAATACCTGCTTAAAATACAAGTTGTTTTATGATTGAATACACTCTCTTCTTATGTACACAGGTGTATGCATGTGTGTACACACTGAACGGCCTATCTATTATGTCCTTCAGCTTGTCAGACACCTGCTTTAGCGACCAGCAAACGAGGTATAAATGTCCGTGAAATAAAAAAAAATCTAATTGCTAAATGAGAAATGTAAATATTACCAAATTAAAATTTTCTGTGCAGAAAAATGTCAAGCCCTTAAAATTCAATCTCAGGATTCTTGCCTGTGAAAAATTAGTATACACCCTCTTAATGAAACATGCAAGTAAAACCATGGGACCAACATATCAATGGGGCAGGACTGAGTAATTCTGTCACGTGGCCTTAAACTAATGTAATTATAGAGGTAAATTCAATGTATAGGGAGAAAGGAAGAAGAAACATTCCTTTTGGCAGATTTTATTTTTCTTAACTAAGCTGCTGTTTGAATATGTTGTGCAATTCAGGGCATTAGGAGAAGCCCCAGAGGAAATGAAGCAGTGGGCAGAGTGAAGGAGATCTGCTCAAAGGTGCAAAGCCACATAACACGTTATTTTTATTACATGAATATATTCCGATACATGTGGTACTTATCCAAGAGACTTTACAGAATACGCTATTCATAGTGTGTTGGACAAAGCTTATTTCAAAACACTGCCTCATTCACTGTGTTTATACTGAAAGGTACGAGTCTCGTGTTTGGGTTAGACTGAGTGATAAAAGGGATAGTATATTTGTATAATCAAAAGCAATCATAAAACACATGTACAGTGGCCAGAGTTAAGGATATGCCTGTTACATTCTGTTTTGGTTTTCTTTTTTCAGTGCCTAGCCATACAATTTGAATTTTCTCTCACACAGCACTCTAATAGAGTGTTGTAGTTCAGGACCTCAGCAGTATATTCCTAATATCTAGCTGTTTGGCTAGGCACCCTTTCTCCCAACACTCTCGCAGGCAACCTTCACAATGAACCAACTGTGCTTCTGGCTTCATTGCTTTTCATTGCACACCTATACAAGTGCCAAGACATTAGATAACTGTGCAAAAAAATCCCCCCCCAAGCCCCCCAGATGAGACTCCTGCAGAGCACTGTGTAATTCATTGAACAACTTGGGAGATGTTGATGTTTACTACCTCGTTCAATTAGTCATTCAGAGGCACCGCAGCCTTCCATTTGCTTCAAAGTTTGGTTAAAAAGCCTAACCCAAATATCACTTAGTGCAAAGTGGGATTTGCAAACTGTCATAACATGATCAAATCAAAACCAATTTTCACCAGAACAGTTAAATACTCTTCAGCTGAGTGACATTTCCCTGCCAAATTTGAACTTTTAACCCACGTTGCTCCTTGTGTGCTGTTATTTTTCAAGTCAGACTTAACAGGGATGGTATTTTTAACCTTTTTTTGATTAAAATATAGCTAAGCTTAAAAAAGAAGGCTAAAAAGAAAACAAAATGAAAATAAAATTAAATAAGTGAAAATGAAATAAATAGGCTTGGGCGGAGAGCTAGCCTAGAAAACTTAATCTTAGGGATACTTCTCAATAATGGAAAAGTTCTCTACTTTTACCTGCTGCTGCATGTGCACCAGTGATAGAGTGTGCCTAGCAGTACAGACTGGAATTGTACCGCCAGGACAAATCCTTCGTGGTGGTGCATGGGAATAAATTAGGTGACAGAAAATAGGACTCTAATTTCTATGATATGTCACCTGGGTTATCGTATTTTACATCAGCCGCTGCTTTTGTGCTTCATGTACATCTCTTTCAACCCTTGCGATGGGTCCTCCAGGCCAGGTTTTTTGTGGGCTGGTGATTGTCTCCTTCAACCTAAAGCTTCTGTAGAAGTAGTTCTCTTCTCTGACAAGCGAAGCACTCTCTACTCACTCTAGCTGCCCTTTTTTTCTTAAAATGTATCCTTCCCATTCATCTCCTTAAAAAGCAGATTTGGAAGGGTCTTTGACTCTGAATTCTCCTACACCATCATCTCCCACAAAATACAGTTAACTTTTCCATGGCATGACATAGTCTTTCTCTCTCTCCTTTTGCTTTATGGTGTTGCCCTTTCTTGTTTGGAGGGGGAACTCCTTTTTTCCAAGTCTTGTTTTCCAAGTCTTTGCTTGGCAGGCTACAAAGGCAATTTTTTTTTCAGAATGTCAAAACAGGAGTGTGAATGGGTGGAAGTTTGTGGTGGTTCCAGCATTCCCAATGACTTCTTTACTACCTTAGAACAAGTCGTTGAAATGTGAAATGGAGACAGTACTTACCACAGAGATTTTTCAAGACAAATTAGTTAATGTACATTAAGAAGGAAAAGTATTGTAATGCTGTAAATGGCAAGCTATTAAATTATTTGTGTTTTTTATTATCTCTTGGCTAATGGGGAATTCTGCTGCTTGCCTTAGAGCTCCCAAATTTGGTTCATGTTTCCTATCCATTTCAGAGGCCAATTTAAAAAAAATTGTTCCTCCTCTTTTACCGTATCATCACTTCTCACAGATGCAGTCCAGCTGATTTCTATTCTTGACATCACCTTCTCCACACAACAAAAATTGTCCTTCATTTCTTCCCCAGTCAGAACCAGTTAACAGAAAGAGAGTTAACAGAAATTGTGATGGCTTCCATGAGTCAATAACATTGGCTTATTCCTCTTCAAAATTTGTCCTTTGTCACTGCAATTCTGAAAGTTGCTTCAAGGTCCATCTACTCTGCAGGTCCTGTACCCTGCACAAACCTCTTTCTCAATTTGTGTATATTCTGCTATCATATGAAAACATTTCTTTTCTCCGTTGCCTAAACCAGTTGCATTTCTTTGTCTTCCTTGGCTATCGTAATTTGCAACCAATTATTGCTGTGCTTTTGTAATGAATTTGTGGGTTCATGTTATGAAATGTATTGGCAGTCTTTGGCTTCAATTGCTTATTGTGGTGTTCGGCTAAGTCTTGTAAAAAAGACACACTTGTGCACCTTCAGGAGAGTTTTCATTTTTCAGTATTCTCTGCTGAAATTACCCTCTTTTTAATCTATAGTCCTGATTCAATACCAGCTATAGCTGGCACCACAGATCTTGTAGCTTTAAATAGTATGCCTTAATATTGCCCCCTTTGTATGCTGTATTGTAATGAAGCAACATCAGTAAATTGCATGAAGGGTGATTGTTGCATGGGGATGACTACTACACCTTGGGGTCCATTTGCACCAGATTATTTTTTTATTGTTGTTATTACAACCCATCTTCTTTACTCTCTTGATGCCAAACTTGCTGTTGGACATCCATGCGTAGCACAGGGGATCTTTAAAAACATTTTGGACATCAACTCGTCTCTTAGGTATACACCAATGACTGTTCAATTCCAGGCTCTGGTATCCTGGGTGGCTTTGCAATACTTTAGTGATGCCAGCTTGGTCTGTTCACTAGACTTGTGGTGTTCTTCATCATTTGCTCTTAAAAAAATTAGTTTGTTGCTGATAGAAGTGACAGGCATTTCTTACTAACCATTTTCAGACAGGAACAATACTAGATTTATAACAAGTGGAACATGCTTTTTCCCTTCTTGCTATTCCCCATACATTTTACAATACAGAAGAGTGCAAAAATGATTTTGCTTGAGCTGTTTCCTTTCCTTTTGGCACTGTGTTCACATTCAAAGGAAGAATTACAGCACTGGTATCAGTTTATCGTCCAGTGCCATGATCTCAAGGAATCTTCTGCAAAATTCAGCTTCACCCAAGTAATAAAAATATTTTTGTTGTAAAGATACAAATATTTTAATAAAGACATTTTCTTTTCAAAAATCTTTCCAACTTACAGTGACAATGTCTAAATAGAAGCTTCAGCAAGGTAAGAGTGCAGATTTCTGCCTTAGTTGTACAAGAAGCAGCCTTCAGTCATGAAGGCAAATTTTAACTGATTTGTCAGACAATAAAGTGGAAGATAATAATTGATTTATTATATGTGCAGGCCAAGAAATTGTCTTGTGTTCTGCAACAACAGGGCAGCTCAGGAGACCGTGGCTAACATATTTACTGGAGGTACAAGGAACCGTTCCCCATTCCCATATACCATCATGTGGTGGTTTTGGCTGGGGTAGAGTTAATTTTCTTTGAGCGGCTGTGTGGTGCTTAGTTGCCCGCTGGGGTTACACCATGACACCTCATCACTGTAGCCTGATGCCTGATCACTTACACTTTTGATACGTTTGATAGCAATGTTCCTGTCACCCTGCCATTGCAACTTGGGGATTCAGCATCCCCACTGGTGCTCTGCTATGGGGTGGAAGTAGAAACGACAGCTCCGTTGCATGACTTGCACAGTATCAGGGCTCCCAAGTGTGTAGGCTTGCAGCTCTAGTGGCCTAGTGGCCACATTCTTTGGTGCTGTCCTTGCCGGGACTGTTTGCACAAAAAGAAGTGTCCCAAAACGGGAGTGTCACAGGGTCCTCAGGCTCACTTGTGTACCTGCATCTGTGTCTGCCACACACAGTAAAGCTTTTAAATGGGCTTGCGTGTCACCACTGTACATTAGGAATTGTAATGAAAAGGTCTGATCCTGAAAATATGTTAAGTATGTGTATGATTTTATTTACATGAATAGATGCCACGAGCTTCCTTTTATACAGGAATAAGGCTTTGTAAGATTGGGGCCTAAATTGCAATTCCGGGTGGTATTTTAACAACATGTTCTAAATGCGGAAAAAAAATACATCATCCGTAATGAAGTCATCATCCCATTAAAACATCTTTTTTCCCTCAGTGATACCAAACATGTGAATTTTGAGCTGTAATTTGGATTTTTTCCATCTTTATGAAGATGACACATTTTTTTCATTGGAAGGCAGCTTTTTTTTCAGTTCCTTCTTTAGCTTAATACTGTGGCTGTGTAGCATTCCCATTTAAATCAGGAATTAGAGCTGACACACCTTGGACTGAACTATCAATTCTTTTAAAACTGACGCCAGTTCCACACTATTCGGTCATACAAACTTCCGATTATGGGCCAGGGAGCATTGATTTTTAGCTGTCATTTCTAGCACACACACTGTAGAATTGAAATTTAAACCATAATCCACTCTTTAATACAATTAATTTTTAATGTGCAGTAATACTAATTGAAATAGCCTGAATTTAGTAAGTCACCACAAGACATTTTCAAAAGTAGGAGTCTCCACTGAGAGCTGGAAGGACAGATAATCATTGTTACAGTGTTTACAGAATAAATGCACGCTCTGCAGGCAATTCCATGCCAAGAGATTTTTTTGTTAGTTTATATTAATATATTTCATTGTGGATTTAAATTTGTTTTCAGTGATTCCTACTGAAATACATCTGTTGTTGTGAAACAAGTTACTTTGGCTTTGTTTTAGTGGAAGTGTTTATTTTTATAGAATATTTTCAGTCTTATGTCTGTATTTTTAACATGACTGTCACTGTATTATGTAGTTGTCAAATGCATTGTGATGTGCAGAGAAACGCATTCAATTTTCTACCTTTAAAATGGTCAGCCATGCAGTTTCTATGTATGATAAACGAAAGCTGCATGGTCTGTACCTGACTCTCTTTTCCCCTAGGTTTGCCTTTCATATAAGCAATATATCTTTTGTCAGCCTGATTTCACTACATCACTTTTAATTTTCAGACATGGTCTTTTCATATGTTTTAGCGGGGAGGATGGAGAGGGGATTCTAACTGCAGAGGAACGGATCTTACGCAATTAACCAAGGAAGGATTTAATCATTTTTATAATAGCAAGATGCCATTGCTACATTTGTCTGATAAGAAGGAATACTTCTTAGAATGCATCAGTTCTTCTGATGAATAGGCTTGTGCAATATTCAAAGTGAGCACCAATGTTAAGTGAAAAAAAATGGCATGAGCTTTATATCATCCTTTCTTGGCTTTCACATCACAGTATTTAATAAGCCAATAGTGCTGTTAAATATTTAGCAAAGGTTCCCTCAAAACCTTGCAATACATTCAAATGGGATTTTGAGACATTTTGCAGCACATAAGTAAAAATTATGCTTTAGTTCTTGAAACAGTTGTAACATGGCATTTTTCCGAAAGGAAGTGCAGGACAACATGGCATAAATACATTCAGCAGATTTCACACCCACAGAACACCAGAATTGATTCCCATTTTTCGGATTAAGGGTTCAAACTGACTTCCATTTTGTTAGAATAAAGCTGCACTGAGTTTATTTGCACAGAATATTAAAACAGTATTATAGCATTTAGTAAAAACCCTGCAACTCACAGTGTGATATTTTAAAGGCTCCTTACCAGTACGTCATTTGTAACAATGAACATTTTCTGACTTGGGGGTGAGAGAAAAGCAAAGATCAAGTTGTTACCCTCTTCTGAGACTAAGATAGTACATCACTAGGTAACACTTTTAGGTTCTGTAGTATGCAAAATAGAGATTTAATAACATAGTTGCTGCATGATGTTGTTAATCAAACAATAATAAATCATTAGAAACCCTGTAGTCTTTGACAAACGTCTGCATGTTTCAGATCCTTGTTGTATGCTAATTAATCCTCAGTAAGTACTTGTATAATAATTAAATGTCTTGCACTTAAAATACATCCAAGCCCATTTATACTGTTTAAGGAGGTGTATCTCATGTTATCTTCGGAAGGAATTTGGGTTCCATATGTGATGTGATGGGTATTCACCCATTTCTTGGGATAACTTGCAGATTTTAGGTGCTGTGCCTGGTGCGCACCCTTTTTTCCCCTGTTCATGTTTAAGAGTAGGCTACAAAGGCTGGGTGAGCCTGTCTGGCTGGTAAATCAGTAGGTTTGCTGCACTGCCTGGATGAGTATGTTCCTGCCCCATGCAGAGGCAGCACAGCGGTTCTGCAGTCTCCCGGCTGCAGCCACAGGTAAGGAACAGCTTTGCAGGTGCTCAGCTGCCTGGCTTGAGGCACCCGCTCCTCTGTTTCCTGGGGATATCTCCAGTCCTCCTACTCATTACTTAGTCTGTGAGCTGTGTGCAAGAATTTGGGCCCGCTGGAGAATATATTTTCAAATGTTCTTAAAAAATGAAAGGCTATCTGTGGTGGGTAGTGGTTAGTTTAACCCCTGAAGGTGGAAGGCAGTGTTTTTCTGCAAATTTCATTTTCAGTTTGGGTGAATATATGTTTGGTTTTTTTTTAATTTTCAATTTTATCAGCACCTAATACCTGCTTTTTTTTTTTAATATTGTAGAAAAATAACTCACTTTCAAAGAAATAGCAGTGTAGCCTGTTTACAAATTATTTCAGTCCCATTTAAAATGTTGGATTTATTTTGCTTGGGAAATCATGTTCATATGTATGGCATATTTGTTTAAGTATTCAAAAAATTAGGGTGTTAATTGCATGCATGTGTGTGAATATATGGAAAGGTCTATATAGTTATATAGGGTAGATGTATTTAATATGCATAGCTTGATGTATGTTGACCTCAGGTTACGAGAGTAGAAAATCCCATTTTCCAGCTTGTTTCAAATGTAGTAAAAATGCTGCTTCAGTTGCTTTATGCTACTCACATTGGGAAAGGTGCTTATACTGTGATAATTATCATCAAGGAATATTAATGCGTTCAGCATTTGTAACCCAAAAACTCATTATAGCTTAAGCTGTGCATCATCTGTGAAGAGAGAACTTTGCCAGAATTCGCTCTTCACAGGGGTTGCCTCCTGCTTGTGATGGAGTGGTCAGAGTATTGTAAGAGGTCACTTAGGCTATTTTTGAAAGCTGAAGTTTTGCAATTTTTGATTCACTACCTTCTGTCTAAATAGCTTAGCATTTTCTCCCCCCACAAAAAATTTGCTTTTTCTAATTGAATGCCTGGTAAAGTGCATAAAGCTAGAAGATAGCATCTCATTATGTGCAAGGCACTAAAGGTGTAGACATAAATATTGCACATCAAGGTCATGGAGATTTCAGGGTCCATATTGCATCAGCATACATGGATTTGCACAAACACCACTGTCACTCATGCTAATGGGAACTAGCAATTCCAATCCTGTGGTCTTTGAGAAGAATGTGGTTTTGTACTTGTGTTAAACTGTTGATGCTTTTGATAGCAACTTCCTCTTCAGTATTTATGCATTCTGGGACCATATTTTGGTTCCTTAATGCTATTTCACCATGAAAAATAGGGTTTATCATTTTTACACCTCTGTTGTCTTCCAAGCTCCTGAACCCACAGTTTAACAGCCTTCGCATTTCTAAAATATACTTGGGCAGCTTGTTCAAAGCATCAGAGCCCAATTCTTTCCTCACTCGAGTTTCACATCAATGTCCCCCAGTTGACTGAGCTGATTTACATTAATGTTGCTGAGAGGAGATTCAGTCCTGTAAGGGTTATTTTGTATTTTCATTAGTATGTCTTCTTGTGAGAGTCTACATGTGGCTGTACATTACAGTACCCAAATATATGCTAGAATGGTTACAGAATAAGATGACCAAAGTATCTAAAAATAAATAATGCCCTACAATAAAGAATTTCTTTTTTGTTGACTTGTAATTGAAATCATCCTTCCAACTAACCACTCTTTGCTTCCACCCTTGGTAATGAAGACTGTAGCAGAGCCAAAATTTTGTTGTTCAGTGCTGTTGTTGCTGGATTTTTTTAATATGGCCAGGATTTTTCTTTCTCCTCCCCAATATTGATACATTGCTTGTCATTTCTCACTCTTAATATTGCCTTATGTTGCATGTTGTAGTTTGCTTTATGTTAGGCAGAGAAGACTGGCTTTCACGGACTGCTTTGTTTCTGAGGTCAAGATGTGAACCTGGCCTTGCTCCTGGGAGGACTAGAAAAATCTATTTCATAACTTTCTGCAGGCCTCAAAGAAGGCTAAGAAGAAAAACACAAAACCCACAGGCTTAGTTTAGAGCGGGTGAAGAGTTGGATTCATCAATAGGAAAGCTTGCAGCTGATCAGCTTTTCTTGTCATAAAGAGTCCCTGCTGTCAGCACATACTCCACTGACAGGGCAGAGCTTTGGGGAGCCTTGTGAGTCTTTTAAACACCCACACATTTGTCCAGAAATACCTGACTTGATAATATAGAACAAATCTGCTGAAGTAAGAAATTGCTTGCCTATTAAATCACCAAAATGAAGGGCTCGAAAGATGGGTAAACACAGTCCTCGTGAGCTGAGTGTGGGTATTACGGGCTTATTATCAGTTCAGTGATGGGGCATAACTTTGGTTTGTGCAGTGGAGTGCTAATGCCTCGTAATGAATGGCTGTCTTGAACCAAAGAGAGATTCTCAGCAGGTGAGAACACTGTTGATGGGAAATAATACGGTACCATATCTGCTGTGTGGATATAAACTTAATAATCTCTATGAATTTTGAGTAACCCTGCTTCCCTTCCAAAGAAACATTATGAAAAGATTGCTTCCAAATACTTCAGATACTCACTGTTCTTGTGATAGATGCCTTAGTCTTTACCTTGAGGTGCTGGAAAAGAATGTGTGTTCTTTGCAAGAGATAAGGACTTTAGAAGGAGCAAATTGCATTTTCATGTTTAAGTTCACCGTTTGCACTTGATGTGGTGAAAGCCAAATGTGAAGAATTGCTTTTCAACATTATTTCTCCGTCTTCTGTATCTCAAGACCTCTGAGTTATTATGCTAAAATGTTCTATTACATGTAATAAAGAAATGTTGGAAAACTGGAAATAGAGCAAGATTGCCTCCATCGATTTGGCTGTACTTGGATTGCTCTAGCTACATCTTAAATCACAAAAAGGGTCATCTTTGTGCAATGTAATAATGTTACTGAAAAGACCAAACAATCTGCATTTGCTGAGGGCATGACAAATGAAACCACTATCCAGTATTAACAGTTCCTCCTTTTAATCAAAAGGAAAAGTGGTGGAATTGATTCTTATCCTGATTACACCAACACAGCTACACTGTCTTCAGTGAGTTACCAACTAGGTGATTATGATGAAGTGTGAGCAAATGCTTATGACAAAGCAAGTGAAATCAGGATTAGGTCCAGCATTTGTTTTAAAAAATGTTAACATTCACTCTATCCTTATTTGACTTTTTTTTTTCAATTTTGTATCTATTTGTCAAAATTCATATTAAAGTACTGTGAAAGATGGGGAGTGAGCATGGAGGCAGCATCTGCTTTTCAGCCGGACCCAGAAAATACTTGCATAATTTTTAAATTCATCTGGATTCTATTTCATGCACAGGGCTTTTTTTGGAATATTTAAAATCTTAAAACTAGCTCAATTTTTTTAAACAATAGACTCCTTATATATAAAAAAAAATATGTACCATGTTGGTCTATATG
>VYZW01017059.1:67500-70000 GCA_013401315.1 Balaeniceps rex
TTCTGCCCTCCCCTCTAACTCCCTTCACAAAATAAGAGGCAGTTCATTATTTATATTAGCTGAGTCCAGGGTCCCTTTATGAGTAGAGACTAATGTTTATGCAAAATAGAGTGATATAATGTGTAATGATTTTGTTATATGAATTTTCAGTCCCTGGAGAACAAATGGAGACCTACAGATGCCTTCAGTTCAGATCTCATTTGCTACCTGACCAGAGTGGGCAGAGGTGAAAGGCCAGAATATAATTTGCTGAGCCTAGCAGCCTGTGCTGATCTTGGAGGTTGAGTGTCTGTCACAAAGACTCATTTATACTAAACCACAAAATACATTAGAATTTATTTATTTATTCATTCATACTGTTTGCTGAAGACTTTGGGGGGATTAATTCCAGAAAGGTAGCAGTGTTGATGGGCTTCTCCTGGTTCATCTTAAATTTGCTCAGGAGGTTTTTAAGGGTAATACTTATGGAGGAGTGTCAAGGTTGCTTCAACAAGCTACAACAATGAAATATTTTGGGTTGTGCAGGCTAATCTCAGCAAAATAATGTTGTTTGCAGTCTTAGGTGATGCATATTCCTTATAGATGTCAAAAGGAAAACAAACATATTCTGCCTGGTTTTCAGGATTTTTTTTACTAACAGTATCCTACAACAGGTTGATCTGCAAATGGTAAATTTATGGTAAGGAGGGAGTTATTGAAATAGATTAAAGATTGATTTGGGCAAAGAATGCAATAGAGAAATCAAAAGACGTAAAGCAGTTTGCTTGGGCTGACCAAAAGGTCAGTCTTGTGCTCACTCTGTTTTCACGACTTCATCTTTATTCCTTACTCCTTTCTTTCTCTCCTTCATGTCTTTTCCACTCTCATTTGGCTAGGTTCACTGTCTCCATTTATCTCCATTTTTCCAGAAGTTAATCCTAGGGAAAAAAAAAGAAATCACTAATGTCCCAGCCTGTATCATTAACCCCTTTTTGCCCCAGTTACCTACCATAACAAACATATCCAGCAAGTAGCACAGCACAGCAGTGTTTCACAGGGCCTTAGTTCTTTTCCATCACTTTGTATGGCTGGCCCCCTGGGTTCTCAGATAGGTCCTTAGTGCAGCAGAAACATAAAATACCTTGTCCCAAGACCCTGTGCGTTGAAGCTGCTGAAAACTTCTGTTTCTAAAACTACACATGCAGGCACAGGATTTTAGCAGCGTGCGTAACAACTTGCAAGGTCAAGGCCCAAAGTGGGAGAACCTCATGTGGCAGCATTCATTGAGCAGGGAGAGTCACACTGCCAAGGTCCAGCTGGTAAAAAAGAGGGCTTGTAACCATATTATGAAACATCTCCTGCGAGCATACAAAGTGGGGTAAAGGATAGTAGAGCACAAAAAAAAAAAAAAGTTTCAAAGGAACATTTGGTAAAATGATATTTTTTCATTCTTAAAAAATACAATGTGAAGACAGAAAAATGAGACCTATTTAGCTTACGGAAAAAAGCCTGAGTGGGGATTTAAGAGAGATGGATTACATTCCTAAAAGGAAATCAGTTTGATGCCAGCCAGCTTTCTAAAGTAGCAACTAATTTGAAAACAAAGGGTTCATGACTGAGGCTGTGACTGGACTTCAGCAGACGAACAGTTTAAGAGAGAATATTTTTTCATAAAAAAGGGTGGATGGAATATGGAGCATTCTGCCAAAGTCAGCAGTGGAAATAAGCAGAGGGAGTTGGACACATTTTTGGAAAAGAAGGGAGTACTGGGGTACTGCCGCTAGCAATGCTGTGGGAGCCAAGGTTAGGAAACGTAGTGCATTTTGTACATGCTCTGTTTATGGTAGAAATATGGAGCCTTCATAAGTTTTTCACCTGCCCTTTCATTTTTCCGTATATGTCAGCATCTTTTTGCTGCTTCATATTAATAATATATTTTTTAAAAGTCTTCCTTCTTTTTAAACTGTAAGATGCAGCAGCATCTATGAGGGGAAGGTAAAACATAATGTAGGTTTCAATTGCTACTGTGCAGTACTCAGAAAAATTGTTAGCTGTATGATATTGATCGCTAGAATTAATTTTTTTGTAAGTTAAGGTGTAACAGCTTGATAGTAAATGCCATCAAAACCCACTGTTGCAAGAATGCCAATGTTGTTCTTCCTTCATTTTCACATTAGGTTTAATTATTTGCTGGATTTTAATACTAGTCGGTCATTCTTAACATCATTGAATTAACACCAAACCCTATATTGGTAAAAAGCCTTATGGTGCCCCATTTTATTATAATAGTACAATACAGATTAAAATTGCATCTGTTAAGATTACATTGTGTGTTTGGATTATGGGAGGCAGAAGCACAATAATCTCTGCTGAATATAACTACTGAAGCCAATAACCTGTAACCAATCACGTAGTTCTTCTGTTGAAAAATGTGAGTTAGAAAGGATTACATCTTGGAAAAGATCATAAATCTGTCACCACTAATGTAATCTTTACAGGAGCTTTGTAACCAGTTAGCGAC
>VYZW01017059.1:80000-81588 GCA_013401315.1 Balaeniceps rex
CCTCTTTTCTAGCTTTGATCTTCCCATTCTCCTCAACACGGGTCTCAGTGAAATCCTTACTTGTTTATCTAATTCGGACAGTAAGCTCCTCATTGGTATTGAAGTACTGGTAAAACACAAGCCATCAGTAATCATGAGGTGGCTGGCTTTGACTTCCACTGCCACTAGGCAGAAACAAGAGTTAGCGAGTGAATAGTTGTTCCCTTTACACGTATCTGGCCATAAAGAATGCATCAGGCACTAAGCATAACAGAGTGCAGGCCCTGAGCAGCATTATCACAGGTCCCCAATAAGCTCAGTGCTTGTAGATTTTGTGATAGAATCCAACAATCTTTAGCCATTTATCACAAATTACTTTGCTGGTACTGCAAATATCAGAAAAGCTTGAGCAATGCAACATTTCATGTCAAACCCACCTCTTTCTTCCATTGCTCTGGTCATTCCATAGTGCACAAAGAACTGCTAACAGCTCTCTTCTCTGCACCCATAAATAACAGAAATCGCCTTATTTTTATAAATTTGGAATTAACGTAAGCTGTTATGTAGCAGTTTCCCGGAAAGTGACTTTTAGTCCACCTGAATCTCCTGTTTAATGGCCCTATAGCTTGCCTAAAACGTTGCCACTTTTCAAGGCTGTCTTCAAGAAACTGGGTGGCGCGAGGAAGCCCCACCCCACCAAAATGGGATTAAGAACAAAGTGGGTTAAATGACAGAGCGCTGACACAGGTTCATTTAGTTACCATCACAAGATCTGGCCACAAATATATTGCGCATTACTCTACTGTGAGTTATCATGGCTCTGACCCCTCTCGGGAGATCTCCATGCCACCACTGTATTAACGACTGCATCTGCTTCAGAATAACCTTATTAGCTTGCCACAGCTGAGCCAGTAATCTCATAGGATTTTTGTCCCGGTCCCTTGCGGGGTGTGATTCTCTTCTCCTTGAATCCAGTTTGATGCCCAAAATTTAATAAGTTTTCCTGGACCCTCTGCTCTCCTTCCCCCTCCCCCTTTTATCATCTGCTGTAGGGACCATGAAATCCCTGGTAACCTCCCCAAATGCCATCAATAACTCCTGAAATGCCACGATGTTTGGTGCTTCCTTAGACAAAAAGCTATGTTAATTAGGTAGGAGGATTTTTTCGTCCCTCTTTTTAATCCAGATTTTTTGCCTACGCATCCACTATGGGGATGTACCGAGCACGTCAAGTAACTAGTGCAAAGCTACGCGTACCTTTATCTATGTAAATGTTGCCCTTGAGTCTGAAACCTTTAAGTGGCAAGTGAAATCTATCATGGTGTTCTGGTAACATGTGAGCAGCTCTGTGTGTGACAGGGTGGCGGGGGTATGGGTCTGTGTCTCTCTCTTTCTCTCTACTTCCTATATGACTGAACCCTCAGTCTGCTATGCCTTGTAATCTGCATCACTTGATGGAGAGGCACAAACGATACTGAACACAGCAAGGTGTCTATATAATCATTAACTCCCTCGCCCTCTGGATAGGACAAATGATATACAAGCCTAAACTCGCCAGGGGTCTTCTTTGGGACTGTGTCCTGGGGGGAATCTTCTCCTATGAGTTAAT
>VYZW01017059.1:81602-135491 GCA_013401315.1 Balaeniceps rex
ATCTTCTCCTATGAGTTAATGGAGTATTCCTAAATGGGCTGGCTGCTTTCCTTCTGTGTGCCAGTTCTTTCCCAACTTCCCTTTCACAACCTCTGGCATCAAAAGCAAAGATATCGCATTCATAGCATGTGCTTTTTTCAAGACACATGCAAGGAATAGCAAAGCCATTAACAAACCCTTTGAATAGAAAAATCTGCTGTAACATGATCTGCAGTAGGCAAACATTTAACCACAACAGTGTTTAGATTATCCTTGCCAGGACAGAATAAACGCCTTTTAATTCTCTGTTGAACAATCCTTGACTTCTTTCTCTTTCCCTCTCTCTCTTTTTTGTTTTATTTTTACTGTGTTGGCCTATTTCTGGTAGTTTCCTCCACAATACTGTGGGTTACACTTGTTTTGACTGCACTGCTGCCTTCCCACCCCCACTGACTTTTGCATGCTCGACTTCCAGCCTGTAACATTTGCTGCTTTTGAGGCTGATGTTAGGAGGAGAATCTGACAAGTCCATGTATAAAATGGAAAGGGCACCGGATGGGGAGTTTGGAGCTGTTCTAGCCTGCTACCTGCTTTGTTACCTTGGGTGAGTTACGGCACCCTCGTGGTTGTAGTTCCCTCTCTATAAAATGATTACCGTGATATTTAAATTCTGGTTGTAAGGAGCTTTGAGATGTGCAGCTGAAAACACTGTCTGAATGTTGTTAAAATTGAACTGGCCTCTTTGGCTCCCTGACCAGCCTAAGCTGTTTAGATCACGGCTCTCCAACTATTACAGCACCTTCTTGTGTCCCATCACCCTGATGAGTGTTCACCATCGTTCCAGGGCTTCTCTTCCCAAAAGCACCAAGTGAAACACTTGGAACAGTGTCTATAGAGAGTGGTGCTGCTGCGCTGCCATCACCACTTCAATTACATTCCTTTTTTGTTCAGAACATCTTTCTGTCTCAAACTCCTGTTTGGCAGGCTTGGGATGAAATGCATTTCACCAGCTCTCTGTGCCAGATATCTTCCTTTGCTACAGCTGTCAGGTATACATTTAATAAGGATGGGAGAACCACAAAACGTCATCTTGACCCTCATAAACTGTGTTTAAGCTAAGCCACTAGGTATTGTGTTTGGTTCTGGAGAAAGCAGTGTTTTGGCAGTCAAGCAGGAAAACAGTACAATGAATGAAATACATTTATTTCCTGTTTATGATCATGAAATACACCTTCTTTCCCCATCACTGGAATGTTTCTGGCTCTAGATAATGTTCATCCTCTCTCTTTTCTCTACGTACCCTATCCATCTCTTGCTGCTTTTTGATTTTCTTGACCACCTTGTCCAGAATTCCTGTATTGTTTGCTTGCTTTTTGTTTGCTTGCTTGCTTGCTTTTTCTTACTGGTACAGACAGAGTTTCCAGGTATTGCTCTAGCTTGTTTTCCAATTCCGTTTTCCCTGTTATTTCTTTTGTACTGTTTCAGTGCTTTCCCTTTTGTTTGTCTCTCATTATTCTTCCTTTTCTCATCAATTTTCTTTGCCGGTTTTTCCCCTCTTTGCATATTTTCTCCTCTGGTGATCCCATCTTCTTCCCCCAAAATAACCAACCTCTTCCTTTTATTTTTGTCTACCTTTCATTCTCTTGATTACTCTTTCCAGAGGTTGATGAATCTAGCTTGCTCTTGAAATATTTAAATATTTAATAACAGGATGACAGCTATTCCCAAGATACTTGTGTCAGCGGACAGACAAGAACCCCCTACCCTTCCAGTCTCCCAGCAGGCCTTTTATGCACTAACATATACCCGGGAAACAGGATTGCTGAGGGGAAGGAAAGGTTGCAGTTGAAATTAAGTCCCCTTGAGCCATCTCTAATTCCTAGTCGGCTGAATGAAAATATTCAGACATGTAATTCCTTCAGCACCTTTGTTGCAGGTGATAGTAGAGGCTCTTCCTTTGTGCCTAAGTGCCTCTTTTCTCTTCATGACTGATCTGGCCCTGTTACTAGTACACATGAGAGAGAGCTGAGGTTACTCTGTGCTTTATTCCATTGAGCTCCTTGACCTCACATAGTAATGGACATAGCAGGGACATCACTGAAAGTGACCTTCTCCCCAGCCTCTGCCTGACAAGACCCCCAAACGTTCTCCTAAGTATTAACTGTCCTCTTGTGTGCTACATGCCTTTGGATTGAGCTTTGGCATCTTTCTTTAACAATCCTGTGTTGTTTCCTCATTAAATTGACACCAGTGGAATTACAGCCTTCTCTGTCTTGTAGCATTTATCCCCGTTTCCCCTTCTTTCGTGGAGAAGTTTGTCTTGTATTGTTTCTTATATTCAGTGGGCTGATCCAGAGAACACATGGTTGAGAAAGGCAGATGCTTGGGCATTTGTCTTAGGCAGTTTTGTTTCCTCTTCCCATCAGCAGATCTTTTTTCCTATGTAATTCATGTAATCCCCTGAGTTGTTTGAAGCCTTCCTTAATAATCTCACTGGTATTTCTCCACACTTATAGCTGTTATTTCCTCTATTCTTTTGTTTTCCCATAGCTGATGACAAGAGAGGGAGGGATATTTTCAGTAAAACACTTATGCCCATCACTAACTCACAGCTCAACCCAACTGATGAAAAGTCCCCTTTGAACTAACTGCCAGACAAGTCTTTCTCTTCAGCCCAGGACAAGAGGGATGCCTAGGAGTTGTATCTAAGATGGCAAAACGTGTCAAAATGGCAGCTGCTGAAAGAAGGCAAATCCCTTTTCTCCAGAATTATTTCGACGTCTCCAGTCGCATGTTTATGGATGTAGTTCTGTATCACCAGTACTCCTGCCCATCTTTCATCTCTTCTGGACTTCTGACTGCCTTCCTTTTTTGAGAAGGCAAAAAAAAGACTAACCTTTCCAGATTAGTCTAAGCACAGGCCTTACCAAGGTTGCTAAATGAAGAGCAGAAATCTGTTCATTCTTTCCTCCCCATTTCACTTTCTTTTTCTTCACAGACAACCTTTTGTACGTGCTGTTTGTTAAATGACTGACTTGTAAATGCCCTTCCCTGCCCTCCAAAAAGACACCAGGTCCCATACAAACAAACCCTACAAACACATACATTAATTAAGGGAGAAAATGCATAATAGTTTCTGTGAATTGTTCGAAGAGGTAAGTAGTCTCATCTTGTAGCGTGTTTCAGTCCTTGAAGGTGGGGATTAGGAAAAGCATTTTAAGACTTTGGGATTTTCTTAAACTACCTACTGTAAAATGAAATTAACATCTTGGATGTCGAGGCTAGGCTGCACGTGCATGCTCAGAACAAGAACCAGGTGCAGCAAAGCAGCGTTTGCATTAGGTGTTCATTTTCCGCTGGTGTGTTAAACTCCTTCAGCCCCACGTTCTGTTCCGTTGCTTCAGCTAATGATTCTTGCCTGACTCCTTTAATTGGAAGGTGGAAGTCCCCTCCTGTACGCCCCACACAACATGTCAAGTTAAACACAAGTCACCTCCATTGGTGCCAGAGGGGGGTGGGGGGGGAGAGCACAAAGGAAAAATATAACAACAATTCTGCTCAAGCCTTTGAAGTGTTAGACGATCAATCTGTCTGCTTGAGTCTGATTCTGAATCCCTCTTTAAAATGCATCAAATGTTTGAGCCTGAAGTTCTGTCCTGACAGCATCTGTGAGTCTCTGTGGAGACATCTGCTCCACAGTTTCACAGACGCTCTCTGTGTTCACATGAGAAGGGTTTGATCCAAAGGCCTAGCCGGAGTGAGACTGTGCCGAGTTGAACTAGACAGACAGTTTTAGCAGGGTCCTGTGGAGTCTCAGTAGCGAAGACCCTGTGGAGCTGGAGTACATGTTTTGTAGCAAGGGCCAGAGGTTTTTATTCTGCCTTTCAACCAGGCTGTTCTCCACCAAAACCGAAATAGCTACAGGGACAGTTGTTGGGGAGAGGGGAAGCAGAGTGCCATAGCTTTTTGGATGCTTTTAATGGCAGAGTTATACACCATGTCAGCAATGATGAAAACGAAACTGCAAGCGTTTACTATTGGAGAACTAGGAGGATTTGGGTTTCCTCAAAGTAAGAACGGCAAATAACTCTGAAGGGTTAGAAGAACCACACTGTGGCTGTGTGGTTGCTACACTATACTTGGCCGTTATCTCACAATTAATGTGAGAAGTAAACCAGAATTGCTTTTTCATCTTGTTCAAGCTTACATACACCATAGACCTCAGTACTCAACGGCCAGGAATTGCCTTTTACTATGCTCTATGTACGTAGCTCCCTTAAAAGAGAGACTGTAAAAAGTTCATGTTATGACTTAGCACCATATAGATTTTCCAATAGCTTTCCCGGACAGTCTGCAGTGTCAGTAGCTTTTCCATCACAATGGTCCCAGAGACCCATTTTAGGTGAGTAGTACTCTGTAGCTGTGGGTTTTAGCAACAGCTTCGGTAATTGTACTGTTTTCACAAATGCCACCAGCACATTAAAAATAGGCTGGGGCCATCTTTAAGGGTTATGAAATAATCTGAATTCACTCCTTGTGAAATTAAACCTGGAGTAGTTCAGACCTATGGGTGGAACTGTAAGCAGTCTTCCGAGATGGCAGCTTGCTTTATAGGGCAGCCTTCTATTTACTGCATAATAATTTGCTGATCTGTCATTAGTGCCATCAATTTAAAAAAAAAAGAAAACCCTCTTGTGTGTTTTCTTTGCCTTAGGAATCATGGTTCACAAACCTGACAAACCAGTGGCATTAAACTGTTAGCAGTAAACAAGATGCAACTTTTTATGGATCATGTATTTGAAGGAATATTTGTTGACCAAATTCATAACAACTGCTTTACCCTTTCATTTTATCATGCATTAGGATCTGACGTCACTTGGTGAATTGGTGAATTATTTCTTCACTGGATGCTTACTCAATAGGTAGAAGCAAACTCAGGAAAATTCATTTTGCTTCATATTTTTAGTGGTGGCCATAGCTGTAACCCAAATGAGGTGGGACATTTGGGAGCCTCTGCATTCTTCTGTCTACACCTGCAAATCACTGTCTAGTCTCTGCTACCATCAGAAAATGGTGGGGAGGTGTCTTCTAAAATTAGGATCAGGGGAAAGAGCAATCACAATCAAATAAATAAAATCTGTGGTAGGAATAGGACCCCAAAAATTGTTTTATTTGTTATATATAATAATTTATACATTTATAATGATGATATGTATAATAATTTATGTGTGTGATTTATATAATGATTTGTTTATATAGAAATAATTTATATTATTTACTTTAGTTTTTATTTTTCAGAAGGCAAGCAGTTTAAAAATGCCCTTAGTTTTCACCCAGCTTCTGCAGCATGGTTGTGTGTACTGCTGCTGGGCTTTTGGTCTTTTGCTACCCATGTCCAAACTTTTCCCCATACAACAAGGGCTGCTGCCTTTTTATTTTGAGCACTAACCAGCAAAATGGTTGGTGGACTTCTTCACACTCCAGGCTTATGACGTACTCAGAATGATGCCTTAGACTGATGAGCCTGTATTTGCCATAGCCTGCTCCTACTTAGCTGGGAACACCGCAAACATATTTAGGAGGTCAACTGTTGGTGAACATTGACATATAAAGCAGAAGTCTTCCTCAGTCTCAAGCAAAGCAACACAAAGCATAGTATTTGAGGGGAAAAATGCAATCCTTTCTGTAATGTTAATTTGGAAGCTATTAATTTTAAGTAAGGGTGCCTCCTCTTCATAAACATGCCTTACCGTTAGGTACCGCTGCAGCAGCAGTCAGTTCTGCATAGCCAGTCTCCTCCCCCAGACAGCTACAAACCACAAACAAAAGCAAAGTTTTTTGAAGCCCTGATTTCCTACGAGACTTACTGTTCACAGATCCTAGCAGAAGTTTTGGCACATCTGAGCCCCAGCCAGGATGACTGGAGTCAAGCAGATTGCAGGTTTGAAGGAATACATCGCCTCCTCCAAAAGGCACACCGTTGGGAGAGCCGGCAGCCCTCAGTCTGCTGCCAAAGCGAGGGCTCCGCAAGCCACTCTAACGGCCATTCTTCTGGTCAGCACGGACGGCAGATTTTCCTTTTATTTTCTTTTTTTTCCTGACACACAGAAATGTCTACTTATTCCATTTGGGAGATGGATATAATCCACAGAACTCAGTGCACATAAGCCAGATGGCAGATCTGAGTAAGTTGTGACCAAAAACTTTTGAACTTTAGCCCAGTTCCACACCAGTGGAAGATGTGTCCCTAGTGAATCTGGTATCTGTGCTCATTCGGCATAGCTAAGAAGGGCACAAATAAGTCCTGTGCAAATAATTACGTTGGATCGGTTTATGCCTAACATTTATATATACCCGCCTAATTGAATTGAGCGTCTAATCCCAGGGTTCATTATCTTTTTCCCTATCTAAGTTTTTTTTCCTATTTATGTTTAGCACCCAGCTGTCCCCTCCTCCAAATGGTCAACCGTTGCCCTGTAAAAGACTTCACATCAGCCTCCCAGACCTGTATCATGGCGCAGCAATTTTCTCAGGAAGGGGGCATTGGGAGCTGGGCCTGTCCCTGATGCTGGATGAAAGTAGTTAGGAGGAAAACCGCATGAAAGTGTGAAAGATGGAGCACGTTCTCGAAGCCCTCCTTGACAGTTCTGCCGGAGAGAGTTTAGCATGATACTCAATCAGGACATGGCATTGCTGCCTTTTGTAGTAATCAGAATAAAGCAATAAAAAGATCAGTTAAAATGCTTGCTGGAAGTTATTGATAGAAAAATTCTTTCTGCACGAAAGATTATAAACAGAGCTTTATCTGAGGATGGATTTGTTTTAATTTGGCATTGATGTATTTGATACCTGGTAGGATCAAAGAAAACGGAATCAAAGAGCGAAATACAAGCAGAACTGCTTCTCTGAATATTGGCCTCTTTTATAGATATAAAATCTCAGGACTAGAGTGCTCAAATTTATTTGTACTGATGTTTGTTTAAAGATCAATATTAAATAAATTGGTCTGGAAGCTGTAGTCATAAAGCAGCTGTCGGACTAATGTAATCCCACAATGCTATTTTGTCTACTGCATGAAACCTGGTTAGCTGTGTACATCTAATAACATGTGGATATCTAGTGAAAAAGAAAATAGCTGAACTGGATTCGGTGCACTTGGATTAACTACGTATACATCCATATATTTGAAAATTCAGCTTGCTGATCGGATTGTAAATTAAGGCTAACTTTCAGATTTTCATGATAAATTCCAACTCAAATTTAAAGAGTTGTGGAAAGAATTTTATGCCATTCATGTTGGAAGTAGGGAGGGGAACTACAATTGTAAATCTGCCTGTTTTGGCTTTGGATGTGTAATAAATCTCCAGTGTCTAAATACATACAGTTTATGTGTTTGATAGTAAACACAGAGTTCTTCACGGCCATTCTTCTGTGATTCTGTTGACAATTTGCAGGGATTTTCTCTGTGATTTCCCTCAATGAAAACAAGAAGAAAGGAAATATTTCAAAATGTAGGGCTGCTTTGCATTGTGAGAGTCACATGAAGGACCTCTGACAAGCCTAAGATTTCTGTGTGTTTGAGAGGCTGTCAAAAACGCTCTGAGCCAAAAATAGGATTTGTTTGTACAATGTAAACCAATTTATCTAAAGGTCTGAGGGACACCTGAAAGCTTTGGATAAGCAGTTTTGGATGAAGCCAGCAGCCTGTTAGAAGGGCCTGCCCTTCAGGTTCCCCACACCATTCAGGGCTGGAAAGGCAACTGGTGCTTCTTCACCGTGCTGAGATTTTGGGAGCCTGTAACATGGCCCTGCTGACTTTGCCTATCCGCACAAAAGCTTCCCAGATTCCAGAGCACTGAGTTTCAGAGGTCAATTAGCTAGAAGCACCCCAACTTCTTTTCCCATTTAGTACCCAGATGTCCCAGTACAGCCTTGTAAACTCTTCTAGCCTTGAAAGCCAGCATCAGCCTCACCGGCTGGGACTGCACCTAAGCCCCCCACCGGTGACGCACGGCGGTGGGGAGAGGTGGTCTGCCTTTTCTCCACAGCGTGTGCTTTTCCAATCCGTCCACCTTACCTGCGTGGCTTTAATGCCGTTTTCATGAGTAGAGCTGAACAGCTGACATTATAAGTAATAATACGTGTCTTCTCCAATGTGTATTCAAGGGGGAACTGCCGGTATCCTGAAAGTTTCAACACCCTTATCTCAGCCGCATCGTGAGTGTATGGATGTGTCATCTCAGTGTTTCAGTGTTAACAGGTGGATGACTTCTGTGTCAGGATCACAATGTTCACCCTCTCACACCACAAACTCAGCTGTATTTATGCACTCTAATCCAGCTTTACTGGGTGTATAGACACGCCTGTGCATACAGATATTAGGATTCGATGGAATGAATGTCCGTAGGTGTAAAAAAGGACCTTTGTTCGGAGCCACACCCTGAGGCACATTTGCAATCTGAAAAGCCATTTGTATTTAATTTAAAAGAAGATGTGGTATGAATAAAATTATTTTTCAGCAACTGCAACATATTTAAATCTTCCTGCCTCCTGAAGGGATTTTTACAGTAATTCCCACTGGCCAGGAGACCATTGCTCGTAGCTTTGGGGAAGCTGACCAACCCATCCTTACTGTCTTTTCTCAACTTTCCTAGTGATTCCCTCTGTCTTCTTGAGTGAATCACTTAATTGCTGTGAACTGTGGTTGGTCACAACATTAAAATGGGGACAGTGGTACTTTCCCTTGGTATGTAAAGCATTTTGGGAATTCTGTGTGAATAAGAATTTTGCAGATTGTTCTGTGTGATCACAATGAAAAATACTATTGCACTGAAAATATGACAAGGCATAGTATCCAGGCATGTCTGTGGGGGAAAACATGCACAAAGAAGAGTCCCAGATGACACTACAGCCACCTGCAGCCCCGTACCAGGCATGCTCTGAAACAGCAGAATCCTGTGCTGTCACTTTAACATTGTGATTTGCAGATGTCCAGCTGTATTCTGCAATTTATATATTGCTTACGTAGCAGTGCCTACGTATCTGTAACCATATCTCTACAGATAGCAGATACAGATACAGCTTTTGTTTCTGGTCTTTTTTAGAGATTAATTTTAGTGCAATACAAATGGGACATTCCCCCAGTGCATTTCTCCCCTTTGGAAATTCAGGAAGGATGCTAGGTTTATAACCTGGGTCATAATCAGGAAAGGGCTTAACATGGGGAGTAGGGGAAATTGGAGTTAAAGGAGACAATCTTTCCTTTTCATGAAATAAATTCTATAATGTAATTTAACTGCAGGTTCTGCAGCAAGGAGCAAAATCCATTTTCCAACTATTGAGGACTTTTAGTCTCCAGAAGCCTCAACCATGGAAATGAGGGAACCTGTTTACTAACATCGTGTGATGCTGCCACTCTGGCATGTTTTAAATGCCGTGAAATGAGAATAGATAGGCTATGAATTTGTAGATACACGACTGCATGCTATATGTATAGTTCCAATTTTTGTAACAAAGACATAAAACTTAAAGCAGAAATGTGGCTGATTGTGCTGAATTATTACTCCAAGATAGATTCATCAAATCTCCCAGCTGTATAAGACAGGGCTTACTAATGAAGTTCCCTATCAAAAAGAAAAGCCTAATTTTGATTTGGCTTAGGTAATGAACTTCTTTTTCCTGGTGTGATTATCTGCATGGGGTGGCTAAAAGAGTAGCAAGAGAGAGTGCGCTCACAGAAGCATTATGCAAAATGTCTTTTGTCTCTTTTTGCTGGGATATATTAAATTTTCAATGTAGTCTATGTAATATAAAATTATGATAATGACTTTTGGCCCACTGTGAAGGCAGCTTGCTGGTCCTGAGCATGTGTGTCTGGCTTGAGCACTAGGATACACTGTGGGAGTTGCCTTTTCTATTAACAAACCTCTAGATACCTAATGATGAATTTTCTTTCACCAAATGTTCTCCTTTTGTCTAAAATACAAGCATTTTCTAAATTGCTTTTGAGAAAAACAAGAGAGGCAGAGAGGTCTATGGCACTGACAAGGGATATTGAAACAAAGCAAAGAATTCAGTTAGCATCATTCTTGTAATTATAAGCCAACCAAAAGGTTGTTTCATGTAATAGTGAAAATATTTACTACCTTATTGAAATAAATGATGGCTTTACATTAGTGAAGGAACAAATCGAGCAATTTGCTCATAAAATGTCAGTGCAAGTTCAGTAGCATGAAACTTGACAGTTGAATTTATTGCAGGTAATTGTAGCAACTTTCGCTACTCACAGTCTCTTCAGTAATTGTAAAATCTTTCTCCTCTTTCACCCTTTTTCCCCATTCCTCATCAAAAAAAGGCCAAGCAATGAAAAAGACTTGTAGGTGTTCTTTTTGTATTATAATTTATTAAACAAGACGTAAAGTAAAAAAATGAATATATTTTAAATAGGAAGAGCATTTTATAAGCTGAGTATAGTTCATAGTCACCTTGGAAAATCCTTTTCTATGTAAAAAAATATATTAGCAACTTAACATACGATTTCTGTGGATTTCTACAATTTTTCCTTATTGTTGAAGTCACTGGGACAGAACTCAGGGTCTACACCGAGTCATGCTTCCTACCTGAAATTATGGTCGTCCCCACGTGACATCACTGTTACAGTTGTTATGGTGTCGTACTCACAGGATTAAAATTTCAAGGGAAGAATGAGCTGCAGCAGTCCATTAATTGACTGGACCATTTTCAGTCTGTTGCCATTAGCAAGAAAAGAAATGCAATGAAACATATACCGAAAACGCAGGTCTGATCCTGCCACCCAAATGTCCTTGTCTGTGCACAGAGGAGCAGGCTTCAGCGGATCTCCTCCCAGAGCAGAACTGCAGGATCTGGCCCATATTGTTCAGGCCTGTCATATTATTAAGGCGATTATTTTTCAAAGTTTCCCAGGAGAGCTGAGCTGCCCCCCGAGGCAGCTCCAGCCGGTAGCTTTCTGTGGCACGTGTCAGGGAAAGGGCAGTGCTGCGGGTGTTTACATACCTGATGATCACAACAGAATTATCTTTGTCGTGCGCCTGTTTGCATGTAGTTGATTTTAATTTGGTAAAACAGGCTAGTTACCAAGAAATCACTTAGCTTTTGCTGAATATTTAGGATTGCTTTATATCAAAATCTGAGGCAAAAAGATGAAGTAGAACGCAGTGGAATAATAAAAATAAAAGCCTCATTTTTAATTTTCTGATACTACAGAGAGCCAACATAACCTTTAGCGGATTAAGAGCAAATCTCTCCAGAAATGGAATCAAGCCTTCTTCTCTTCTTCTAAGTAAAGAATGTATTGTAGGTTCTGCATTAAATAAAAGCTCTGTGAATATCCGAGAACACATTAGTAGGTCTAAAGGTTGGGAATGTGTGCGATTAATTAATTAAATTATTATACAATATAGCTGGTAGCAGTGTAAGCCTGTGTTCCTTTGACCCTCCTCTCTCCTTAGCCCTTACCGTTATAAATGAAGACATATAGGAATGATGCCTGTCTCTCACTGGCGTTAGTTTTAGGTTTCCCAGTGATACGCATAATCAGACTTTCTCCTGCATCTGTAAATGTCCTACCTTTCGGCGGTGCAGAAAACCTCTCAGCGTCTGGCGTTTCTTTGTAGCTGCCAGTAATCTCTGACTGTAATCTTTATTAAATCAGTCCTTTAGTCCCTGCGAAAACCATTTCCTTACTATGTATAGCTATTTAGATTTCATTTAAAAATAAATAATAAAACCTTCGGAGACATATGGCATTATACCACAGGTGTCATGCCCTTCGAGGCTGCCTTGTGCATAGCAATGGCCGTGGATCGATGAGAGAGCTTGAAGGCTCTAAGAAATGAGTCTGCTGAAAGTTCGAAGGCTGGAAGTCTCCAGTATGTAATGAGGTTATGTCTGTGCTGCGCTCGCCTTCCTACCAGTCGGGAGGCGACGTACTGCTCTGCTCGCGTGGCCAAAAAAATATTGTTCTTTTGGTCACTACCCAAGCTTCCATATGTTACCGCCTTTTTTTTTTTTAGATGCAGCACTTAGGTAAATGCTGAATGGATCAAACTACATGAGGTTATGTTCAAATGGCAGAAAGAACAATTCTTGGCAGCCATGTTATGTGTTTTTATCCTTAATTCTGCATCTGTGTTTTATCAGCTGAAGCAGACAGCAGCAGATGAGCAGAAACTTCTCAGCATAAGGACTTTAGGAAAGTAAAAGTGGTCATTTTAAGAGCAAATGGCTGTGCTGCAGCCGGAGCACCCTGGAAATGGCAAAGTGATTGTTTAAAATGTTTTTATCTGGTGGTGTCTCATTTATACAAGAACTCGTGATTTCAGTCTGATTATTTTCTAATCCCATGGACACCTTTGGGTGTTCAAAGGCCCTTTTTCTTTGTTTTTTGTCTTTTCTTCACTCCTTGATCAGTTTATTTTACTGTGAGATCAACTCAGTAGTTTTAGATCTTGCTTATTGCTTGGTCACAGATGTTTGCACAGCAAATGTATCCATTTCACATGCTTCTTCATATAGAGATGGTTAGATCTATGTAATATGCTTTGCCTTTTCAGAACGCAGAGCTTTGAGTCACTCGGCATTTATCTGAGTAAGGAGATTTCATAGTAGAGTGGGGGGCTTTCGCCCCATTAATGTTTGGTACATGCGCTCACCAAACAGATTTCTGTTTTTTTGCCTCCGAGTGGGATATTTTGCAGGAGATTCAGGTCTGCAAAGCTCTGTTCAAATCCTCCGGCTGGGGCACCACTGTATTTGTATTAATGTATCTCCTGTTCTTGCGAGTAAATGGCTGGCATTCTGTTTTTGTTGGTCTGCCAGCCAAACTATGAAGTGGTAATTGAGTCTGTTTTAAAGTGGAATGCTTTAGACAGTGCTTTAATTGTACTCAAGCCAATTCCATAAATATACACTCCAGTATTAAGTTATTTTCTACTATAAGCACTTACGCAGAAACCATTTGTATTGCGTTTAGTAAGTTTGCTTCACTTACCTTTAAAAAAAAATTTTTTTCTAAAACTCCTTCCTCCCTCTTGCAGGCTTTTAAATTACAAACCAGGTGCACGTTTTAAAAAGTGATCTCGTTGTTCTTGTCAAAATGGTCCTGTCCCTCTCTGTTCCCTCTATCCATGTGTGGAAAACGTCGCATTTATTATCACACCCAGTTTTATGCATCTTCCAGATGATTTAACTGAACTGATGCTATGGAGGATATGCTGACTGGCACTTTTCCCATGCTTAATGTGTTAACAAAAGCCAATAGTGTCAGTTTTAACAGTTTTAGTTAAATTCCCATGACGCTCTTAACAAACGTTGAAACCTCTGCCATGTCTTACCCTGACAGATTCCCTGCCGTCACTGCACACTTAAAATAAATGTCATCCCCAATCAAAAAGTTCACGTTTTTTCTGACAATATAATTTGTTACTTTGTTCCTGTTTTATCTCTTTCTTCAGCACAATAATCCAAGGACGCATATGTTACTTCTTTGAAGTGTTTTGTGCCATCTTTTATTGTTAGAGCTGGAAGCGCAGAAGCAAGTGGTGGAAATAGCCCCTTCATTTGACTCTGTACAAAAGGAAGTTTTCTTAGTGGGGCACGTGGAATATGAATCGTGCCTCCTACGGCTAACTGAGAGTAACCGGATGTGTCTGGAAATGTGCTCGGTGGCAGCGTGTACCCACGTGTGTGACACAGGGTGAGCTGTTAGTAGCAAGTTCCACGCGCTTGGAGTGATGCGTGTCGAGCAAGTATCGCCCCATCTTTTCCACTGTGGGTTTCACCACCTTTCCTCTTTCAAAGACAGTTTTTGCAGTGGGTAGAGGAGAGAGAACCCTACAGAACAGTACTCCCTGTAGGCTACCCTTGGCTATTAGAGCTTTGAATTGGCTGGAGTATTCTACCTGCGAGTGCATGTATTTATACAAAGAGAAGCCTCTTTGTGAGCAGGAGCGTCTCTTTGATCTAACCTGTGCAAGCCATTATGGCAAGATAGTAGGCAGAGTTTTTTTAATTATTGCATTATAGGTACAATTGGCACCTCTCTCTTTTCCTCCCTCCCTCCCTCTCGCCATGTCTGTCGCGCACTCAGAGACGGAGCGAGGTGGCTTTCACAGCAGCTGGTTAATTTCCCTGGCTTCACACTACTGTTTAATGATCCGTTTCTCCTGTGCCACCTCTCTCATCTACTGAAAGATAGGTACAAATTGTACCTATAAAAATTATAATACAACTCTGGATTATCTTTGTTTTTCAAATTGTGATCATCTGAATTGAGGTTTAATATTCTTTCCTTTCACAGTTCTTTAGAAATAGCCAAGAATAAATCACTACATCCTACACGGAGCATTTTGGTGTAAAGATTTTACATTTGGGGCATTTGGCAGCCTTTCATATGGTTGGTTGTTTTTGAAGGTGGAAGATAAATCCCACGGAGATATCATCCAAACAACCGTATGGCCACTGAGCCAGCCTGCAAACCATTGCAAATGGCCAGATATGCTGGCAGGTCTGGCCATCAGACTGCATCTGTCTCTGGGCGCCTCAGAAGACCTTGTAGCACTTGGCTGTGTTTGAAAGAGGTGGGTAACAAATAGCTGTGCAGGATTGACACAGAAAGAGTTAATCCTTCCTCGGGGTAGAGGGATCAACGGAGAGACTCCTTAAAGTCCCTCCCAGGGTTATGATCCTAGCAGTGGTGGGTAATAGGAAGGGGAAAGTGTCACCCATACCTAATGAATTGCTGTCTTATCTCTGGGAGTGGCCCCATAAGATCAGGAATGACGTATTTTAGCAGAGAACCAGAGGGAAGTTTACACCAGTACTCAGCCTTTGTTATGTCCGTCCAGGGCTAAGCTTCACTCCCTAGGAGATGCCAGTCTCTTGCTTCTGAAGAGTGCTCAAAAATGTGTTTAAAATTTCTTAACATATGGGAGAGTCTGTGATTTTTGTGAATTTATTTATTTAATTTTTATCCACTGGAGAATATCAGGACCAGGTCCAATAACCAAATAAATCTGTTTCGGCACAAAAGCAGGGTAAATGTTGGGACCGTGTTAAAGGGATGTCCAAAATAAATAATCTCTGGGGGGAAAAATCATCAACCCCAAACAAAAAGAAAACAGAGGAGTGTCAGTGCGGTTAAAGAAAGGTTGCACATTTGAAACTGCAGATTTTAATTCAGTGGGAAGCCTTCTCCTGAGTATTACGACAGAGTTTAAAGGGACCTTCATAATGATTGATATTCAGTAGATTTTCATGTGTTTTCAAAGTTTCTTTCTTAAAGGAAAGCTATTCACATGCCTGATTAGTAAGCAGAGAGCGACCCTTCTTAAAAGCTGTGCTAGGAAGCTGGGGAATTTGCGTAATTTAGAGAAACGTGTTGGACAGAGGGGTTTGGAAGTGAAGGTATACCGTCTTCCTAGGAGGAATGTACTAGAGAGTCTTCGTTCTGAATAACAGGCACTGTATCTTCTGTTAAAAATATTGAATCACAGTTTGGTGAATTTAGACACCGGGTTTGAAGTCCTCTTCTACATAGCATGTTTTGAGACCATTTCTAAATGTCACTTTTGTAAACAAAGCAGATGGAGAAGAAATTTCAGGCACATAACCGAGAAGTGTTTTAGGAGGAAATGAAACTGGTTTTAGGTATAACAGCCATCACAGTCAACAGAAGGCAAGACAGGACAAGGATAGTGGAGAAAGAAGTTGAAAGGGAGCCAGAACCAATACCATTAGCCATAAAGCAACTGACGGTGAGAACCAATTTCACAGAATTTGTTATCCCATTGTGAGTTTCATACTTGTCCTTCTCAGTTTCCTAGGGAAGATCTCACATCAGTGACTCCCCCCACCCCATCTTCTTTTTTCAGTGTAAGGGTAAGATAAAACCAGCTACAACTCATTCCTGGTGACCTCTTCTCTCAAGATGCCCTACTCTGCATCCTCCTGCCATGAAAGCCAAGAACATTTTGGTTCTTCTGTTTCCCCAACAGCCCTGCTGTTCCCCCCACAGCCCCACCACAATCCATATCCCTGATTTCCTCTTTCACAGCTGCACAACGCAAATAGAGGAGTTTCTCTGTGCGGCTCAGTTTCTCAGCCTGCAGCATGACTGTTTGAAGTGGGAAAACATTCTGCTACAGATCCCAAAGTTGGGACTGCCATTGGCATCAGGATAGAGCTATAAACGTCTCCTTCCCTCTTGGCCTGTGTGCATACCTGCATTAGCAGGGCATACCTGCCCTGCTAATCAGTAAAGCAAGTAACAGAAGACACTGCCTAATGAAAGCATTGCAGAGCTAGGAAGACCCTCTGCAATCCAACCACATGAACAATGCTAGTGTAAAATTTGTTTGACTGGCACATTTGTCAAAGGGTTGCAAATGATAAACACATACAAAATCCACCCTTAAAAAGTAGTAGCCAGGATAAAGAGGGAGAACCACTGAATACATTTTTCACTGTGTATTGTTTCCCAGGTTCTGCTTGAAATTCAGGCTGTTTATAACTAGCAATCCTTTTGGAAATTGCTTCAAAGAAAGCTTGATGATTGGAGATTATCGTAAAGCCAGATTTCCATGAATACCACTTTAAGTGTTTCTGGCATTCATGGGTCTTCTTTGTTTTGTGACCTTCCACCACAACTAGGTGGTGTTCCAAAATCAAACATATGCTATGATTACATCTTTAGCATTTGATGGCTCTTCCAAGAGCACACAGACCAATATATACTCCATGGTCCATTCTCCTACCTTTGCACAGGTATGAATCTTTGGAATAACTCCATTTCCACATACTGTAGTTCTTCCAACTCTTGCTCAGACACCTTTCAAATGTTTTCACATTGACCAGCAAATTGCCGCAGCCTCAGATGAGTGTTTGGCAACATCAGTGTCCATTTCCTGTACCTTCCTATCTGTTTTGAGCTGTGAATGTGTCTACACTTGGGTAAGAAACCTTCTTCACAGTTTCAGTGGGCTTATGGTTGCAGCATATCAGTTCAGTGTATTTTGCGTCTTTGATCAGCCATACACATGCTGTCTTGCAGCCACTTCTGGTGTGTGATACAGCAATCTCAGCAAGCACGCATGGCTTGCTAAGACTTATCTAGAGGAGTGTCCCAGCTTCTTTGTACATACTTATCTTTCTCGGGCTCAACTTGCCTTTTCTCCTTGGAAGAAGTGATGATTTTCAATGACGTTGGGAATGTGCGTTGGGGATGCTTTAATGAATATAGAAAATAACATAGTGTGTGTTTCTTTTTCCAGATGTCAGCAATTTATGGTTATCTGTTATCAGTGTAATGGTATTTTCAGTATTCCATCAGTCTTAACTTTTCTCATCAATATGATAACATAATTGCATATAGATCCTGCTATACAGGCAAAGATGTGCAAGAAGTGAATACTTTGTCAAAGGCACATAGATACATGTTGTCTATAAACAGCACCATACAGAACATATATTACAGAAGTTAAAACAGAGGTAATTTTCAACCTATTGACTTGACTGCAAGAGAGGCACATCAGCTCAGATACCCAGCTCCTGCTTGTAAGGCCATGTTCCAACCAAAATTAGCAGTAAGTGATCTGGAAGGGCAGAATATCCTAGCACCCATAACAATTTATTTTCAAAATCCTGGCTGCTGTTCCTTTTTCCCTTCTTTTTTTTTTTTTGTTTTCCTGATGAATACTCTGTGGTTTTTGTTTTCAAGCAGCAGGACAGAAAAACGTCTCCCTTAATTTGCTCTGACTTTTGCCTGAGTAACTCTAATACATTGTATCCTGTGAAATCTATTAAAACCCTTCACACTTTCAAAAAAGAATGTGGAGAAGTATATTCACTCTATAGAGAATGGTTTTAACTAAGCTGATATATATAAAAACACACACATATATGCGTACATGTTTGTATGTACACATATATATATTCACTCTGTAGAGCAAATATATATCTGTACACTATTTTTTAAAAGTGTGAAGCGTTTTAATAGATAGATAAATTAAAAAAATCCCAAGGAAAAAAGAAAATAAGGTATAGACAGCATTTTGATACAGAAATGAAAGAATAACCTGACAGAAATGCTCTTTTGGAGTCAAAAGTTGCCTTTGCCTTCAACAACTCTGCCACTCTGCTACGAAACAGGGAGCACAGTTTCCGCCCACCTTTCCGTCGGCTCTGCAATCAGCCAGGCCCTGTGGGGAGGGAGGGGGGCTCCCTACTGTATCTTCCTTCATCAACATGGCATCTCTCAAGGGGCCTGCACCGAATCTGTTAAGATTAGCTCTGTTCCACATTAGTGACAGGAGCTGCCTGTCTGTCTCTGGAGTACACGGTGGCATGGTACTGCTTTTTGTTTGAGCAAAATCAAGGCTTTAATTGCAGGGAATTTTTTTTCATTACCTGTTAATTGATAAATCATGCTCGCAGGTCTGTGAAACGAGCCGCATTGTAAGCGGTCTTCCAGATTTCCCCTCCTCCTCCCTCAGAACCAAGACATATCCAATACTGGGAGCAGAGCGCTGGTGGTAGGGGAAAGCCTCCCCCCCGCAGCACCCCCATGAGCAGCTCTTAAAGCAGGTGGAGCTGGCTCGGGAGCCAGTGCCTTCCCCTGGTGTAGCTCCTCAAGTGATGGAACCTCATCTAGGAGACTTTGCAGCATGCCCCTTCCATCCTGGGGTAACAGCAAAGGCAGGTTTTGCAGCCCTGCTTCCCATGCTCGTTCTCAGCTGCCTGGATTTTGAGCAGACCACAAGCTGCTGTAGCTTGGCGTGGGCTTGGCTAGAGACAGCAGCAGAACTGGAAGAGGGAAAGGTGAATTTTAAGTCACCTTCATGCACCTGCGTGGGTACGCGCAGCTGCATGCGCACAGACGCAGCTTCTTTTGTGCATGTTAGCCACAGCTACGGATCAGGCCTTTGATCTAAAATCAACAACAAAAAATGAGTTGGGCATTAAAGTCACCATCTTCAGGAGGCACATAAAACATGCATTTTTTTTAAGATCTCTTTTGTCATTCCTGTCCTTTTATTCTTGCTTCTATTGCAAGTAGCAAGAGGCCACTGTCTTGGGAGAAACAGTAAAAATCCTGAGTATAGTGAAATAATTTAGCTGATAATTCCCCACTGTATAATTTTCTACGCTTCCTGCTAGCTGACCTTGTGGGCTCCTGTCAGGTTGCTAAGGGAAATCCAGCAGGACTCCTGCTCTGCTCCTCTACTTTTAAAAAAGTATTACAGGAAATGGAAGCATGTTTATGTCAGCTTAGTTATGTGCGTATTTGATCAAGTGGCATTCTCTAACCCATTTCCTTGGGGTGGGTATTTTTTTTTTTTTGGCTTTTTTAAAATTTGGATGATAGCTCCATAGAGAGGAGCTGTTCCTAGCTAAATCACTTGGCATTTTGAACATGAGAGGCATCACCAAAAAAGTAGGGAGCAGGCGTGTGTGCATGCATGCGAGAAAGGTAAAGAGCATAACTGGGGTGTTTGAAGAACCTGGTGGAATTGTGTCCAAGACTGCCTGTGTCCAGTGTCTTTATACAAAGGTAGGTGTGTTGTCTGCACTAAACAACAGCAATAAGGAGGGATGGGAGCGTTAAGGTTACCATTGCCAGGTCATACCACCTTGGTAGTGTGAGCACAGCTGTTAAGATCTCCCAGACATTTGATGACTTGTGCACAAATGAGTTGACGTTCCCATTCCGGTTTTCAGCAGACAAATGTTCCTCACGAAAACACATCTGCCGTGGGTGGTGCTTTCGTTGCCTGTAGCACAGCAGAGAGGACACAGGCTGACTGCACGGAAATAGCTCTAGGTCATATGGAGATAGCTCTGTACCGCTTCTAGGTGGTCCCTCTCAGGACCGAGGCGGCTTGGATGGGAACCATGGGCAGGAGGCTAGCACTGCTGCTGCCTGTGCTGTGCCTGGTGTGCAGAGAAATTGAAAATGTTGCTCGCCAGGGCTATCAATCTGGCACCTTTGAAATCCCCCAAAATAAATGAATCTGTTGGAATGGATTTGGCTCATATTGCAGTTTTTACTGCCATGGTAGCTGTAAAAACAAAACTTCCAAGCTAGGCTGTGCTGTGGTGCCATGATGTGCCCAGGTTTGGAATTTCATGTTTTGGGGTTTGAGCTGGGTTCTTTTTATTTGTTAGCATCCTTTAGATTTTCCAACTTACAATGGCAGAGGTCCCTTTGGACCTGATGCTGGGCCAGAGAAACCAGGCTCATCTGAGGAATCCAGATTGTCCCTGTGGCCTCTAACCATATTACAGGATATTCAAGGTTACTCATAAGGTGTTTTGGCATGATAGGCACTGCAAGCAGGTGCAGCCGTTGCCTCCACTGTGATTTTCCCTGACCTGGGAAAGTTTCCTGTGCAACTTGTACAGGAAATAACAAACCATTGATTGGTGTCTGACTTGTTTGTAGGTAATTATAGGCCATTGATCTAACCAAGCTGGAGCTATGGCACTGTAAGCTGTGCAGCCCTCATTACCTCTGACCTGGTGACTGCAGCATCAAGTCATTGGAAAACTCATCCAGAAGAGAATTGTACCTTAAGTTTTTGTCTGCTGTAGAAAAAGCAAAGGTAAAATGGTCATTTGTAAGTTTTAGTAGGCTGCATGTGATAACTTTGCAGCCTGATGCCTAAAAGCGCACGGTATCCTTTGGACAAGTGAGCTTCCTGTATTGTCCTGCTCTTTATAGGCCGGTGGCTTTAGAAGAGGAATTGCGTCAGCTGGCTTGCGTTGCATCTCAGCTGTCACAGGGAGAATGCAGTAATATTTGTGATTAAATGTCACTAGGCTGTGGCACAGAGCTGGGAACATGACATTGCTTTGGATCAGATCCTTTTAAAATTCAGCAATAGTAGCAAATTATGTCTGCTATGGATTAAACACAAGCATTTTTTGATCTACATTCAATTGCATGCCCCAGAATTTTTATCAATAAGTCTACGATTTACAGGCATTGATTTTGCAAGGCCTTTAACAGGAGAATAAAAAGGGCCCTCAAGGATCAAACTTGAAAACTATTGCTCTTGCAGAAATCTGGTACTTTATATCAGTGAAGGTGGCAAATCTTTGATCAAAACAGCCTAGAAAATAAGTTGTCACAGAGATTATTTTGGGATGTTTGGTGCTTTTAATTAATGTTTTCTTTTGGAAAGAAGTAAACCCTTTAAGTAGTCATGTAAGTTCCTCATCAGTTTGTCTGTTCTGTCCATCCTCTGTACATCCAGTCTCACCACCATATGCACAGACTGAAGTAGCACTGTATAAATTACAGTTTTTTTCTCTCTCCAGTTTCTCTGCTTTTCTGCATTAAGAGTTTTGGAATCAGAAGAGAAAAAACATAAAATATGTTTTTAGATATTTGTTCTAAGAAAAAAAGCCTTCACTCATTTGTCTTTTTTTGCCAGCACCTGCGTTCATAAATAAAGGAAAATATTGTACCTGCCAGGAAGTATTATAACAGGCACTTTCTTTCGTGTCAACTTCCATTATTTTGAGCAGGTTGTGTAAGGGCACTCAGCCTGCTGCATTGGAATATGCAGGGTGTGTTCGCATGGTTTATATTTGCACCCAGATTTGAATACATTTGATGTTAGCAGTGGATTTTTATGTTTGCTGCAGGATGATATTATACCACAGATGACAGGACAGCAGAATTGCCTTGTAAGTCTAGCTTCTGGGCTGCCGTTCTCTGAGTTCAAAGCACAGTGTTTGCAAAACTGACAGTAGATACCGGTACATACAGGGCATTCAGTGAGGGACTATTTGGAATATGATTTCCAATGGCACCAAGTATAGGCAGCCCCCATGAACATGACCTCTAATAGAATAGGTCAAGAGGGGAATCCTGGCAGCTGACACACTCTACATGGTAACCATTTTTACCAAAAAAAAATTGCCAGTTTGTTCTGTCTGGTAATGGGCTGGGGGACGTGATAGAAGTACCTCTGTGGACCATGAGAGCCTCTGTTTCATATCCACAGAAATACTATACAAATACTAATGCGCTTTTCTTTTACTACACACTATTATGTGTATATTTTTCACTGACAGACAGGTGACTGGTTCAGATGGGCACAGACGGTGTAATTTATGCATCCATTTGGCGTGTGCGTGTTTCCAGATCATGGCATTGTCTCCTCTTCTTGCTAGATAAGTTGAAACATTGACAGGCAGTGTGTTCACTTTTTCCTTTTATTACAGTAATTTATAAGATATTTTAGCTAACAGGAGAACGGCCCAAGGGGGCATTCTCATGTTAATTACCAAATGTGGGCTTGTCAAAATCAAATAGCTTCAGGAATAATGCAAGTAGTACTGCATCATTATACTGTTTGGCCCTCAACCCCAATATTAGCTTTTAGAAGAAAGGAAAAAAAAGCTTATTTGATTGGGCTTTTAAATTTAAAAAATCCCCAAGTCTGACCCATCAGAGACCAGAAGAGAAATGCAAGAGAGATCAGGTAGTTTAAGACTGAATGGAGTTCAAATAACGCAGGGAGCTTTTAGTCTTTTTTTTTTTTTTTAAATATTCAGCTAAAAACAAAAGAACTGTCACAATGTTGATTGCCATTTTCTGACACTTCTTATACAGCTGAAAAGGGTTGCACCCACTGTAGTATACTGTTAGAAAATTCTGCTTCTAACATTGCGGCATAGGGTTTGCAGCTGTTCTCGTTTCTCCCTGTGGAACATCAGTAGTGGCCACCCAATGTCGCTTCCTGACAATGGCGTTGCTCCTGCCATGCAATGCCACACTCCGCAAATCATCGATCCCATTCAGGTACACCAAGGTGCTGTCTATGAGAATCTGCCAACAACTGGGAGCAACGAAGAAGATATGTTCATAAATATATACACATAGACATTGATACTCATACAAACATTGCTGATACATATTGTCTCATCATTTCTGATGCCCACAGCGTGACCAATGGTGTTCCAACACAGTCATTAACTAGCTTTTAAGCTGCATCGTTGAGTTCTGATAACACATACTTGAGGGTTTGAGATGATCGGTCAATAATTGCATTTTCCCCTTTACATTGCAATATTGCACAATTCACTTTAGTCCACCCTACAGACTGTCTCTGCCATTTCAGAGACTAGCAAGGAGAATCCTATCATGCAATCTGCTGATTTCTCAGTGCTATAAATATGAGTGAGGTAGATAAGCGAGGATTCCTTCCTGCTAGGCTGTTCTGCCATTCTGAAGTTTGACATTACTATGTTTATTTTACTTAACTGATTTTGTGCTGCTGCCATGTTTCATGGCACAAAAGTAGAATAGACTTTACTAAATCTTTAATAAACCCATGTAAATCTTTCCCAGTTCCAGAATTTTACCCAGTCTGAGGCTTGTCCTACAGACCATTCCACATGAACCCCTCTAATTGCCAACCAGCTTCTTGTGAAAGGCCATTTCCAAAAGCAATCCAATTCCAGTCCTGTTGAACCATTTTGGATAACAAAGTCTAAATCTACAAATCCCTAAACAAAACCTCCTGGCATTCGTATTCGCCCATTTGTGCCAGAATAGAGCTGGTGAGTTGAGCATTTCTGACCACAGTTGTCACTTTTTCTGTGAAGAAAAATGCTGTCTTTCAGCTCAAACCAGCTAGGGCTTAATAGCTCAAAACCAACAAGCTGAATTTTACCTAGAAGTCAGTAGTCAGCCACACTAGTTCTTCAAGGATTATAGTCTGCAGTACCTGCAGTTACTGTGTGGTCCTGCGGTGAACCCCCCATAGGTGCAAATATGTTACCTCCAAAGGCAAAGGCAGATAGCATCTCGATCAGCTCATATGCTTATGAAAATATAAGTCTTTCTGGTAAGCAAAAGTGGTGAGAAGAGCTCTCAGTAGTCACTATTACCTGAATAGCTAATACGGACAATTATTCTCCAAATAAACAGGCTTAGAAGATAAGCCTTAATCCTTTGGCCAATGTACTTCCACGTATTTTCCCATGTTACTTATGAGAGCAGAATTATCATGGTTTATTTGGGTGGAGCTTTAACCAGGTGTCTCTCCCCTGTTCATCAATACGTATGAGATGCTTAGGTACAATACTTTCCCAGTACAAATCAGAAGGGATGGAGGTTTAAAGGTGTGTCTACCCTGGTAGCTGAATATGCTGTGATTCATGCTGCTTTTCTTACATGTCTCCTGCTTCTCCGTTTACGTGTTTACAACACTGATGACCAGGCAGAACCTTGCAGTGAAGATCTTTCTGACCTACTGAGGGGGGGAGGAAATCACCCCATGAATCCTCCCTCGATAATACCCCAGAATTGAAGGTAAATGGCATAGGTGGCAACTTTTGGAGACAAACTCCCTCTCCTCGGGCATTTTTAGGTCATTGGTACCTTACATTGACAGAGCAATTGTACTCTATGTAATAGAGACTTGGACCTGACTCTGAGGTTTTATTGTGTGTCCTGTCACTTCCAGAAATTCAGGGAACATCACCGGCTGAAATTCAAGCAGAAAAGACTCATTATTCTTAGAGACTGTTACTCAAAACTTCATGGTGACTCTTGCAAATTGACTCTGACAGGTAGCTATCAAACACCCCTATATCTCCGCTAGAGCTTGCGCAGCCACAAGAAATCTATCTGGATCTGACTAGATGCTGAAAATAATTCCTCACAGTCAGAAACACTTGACTCCATCACCTGAAGCAAACAACCTGGATTAACCAGCTTTTTAACCACCTGTTTTCTTTGACTCTTGCACAGTTACAGCAGATTTCAAATGCTCTTTTCCTTGTAATCAATACATTCAGAACTGGGCTTAATCCACTGGCATTTTAGCCATCATCCTTTCTGCTTCGTTAGTTCGAGGTCATCTAAATTCTACAGCATAGCTGATCCTGCCTTAAGGCAGCAGGATGCTCTAGGTGACCTTTTAAGGTCCCTTCCAACTCCATTTTCAATGATTCTATGATATGATCTGTCAAGACAAAATAGATGAGCAGGTACTTAAGGGTATTTAGGATGTATCTTCATCACTAATACGGTTTGATACCTATGCAGTTTTCCTGCTTAGATCCATAGCAGTCAATTTTGACTTTAAGGAGGTGCTTTCTAAATGCTGGTGGCNATGGGGGGAGAAAATCTTTTAACACCCCCCAGACCCAAAAAAAAAAAAAAAAAAAGAAAAAAAGACAGGGATTGTTGGCATGTAACAAAGGCACATCTCCTGCTCTACATCTTCCACAACCACACAGCGCAGATTAAAAGCGTGGCTAGCTATACAAGGAGAACCACAGGCTACTGGGGACATGTGCATTAGTGATGTCTAATAAGAATCCGTTGGTGTGGAAACTGGAGTAACACAGTCTGGTTAGTGAAGATGACTTTAACATTGCAGTAAGGTGACCCATATACAAATGCTAGTCACTAGGTCAAGCCTCATATTTATAGTGGACATTCTTTATCAAATGCAGGCTGGAGGTTGAAGATTTCCTATATTTAAGGCCAAGTGTACACATCACGGACTCATTGTGTCCTTGAGCCTCTTTCTTAATTTATGCTGAGCAGTGTTGTCAGCTGTGGTGATTACCAAAGGTAGCTTTGATGGAGACCGCAGGAGGGAAATGAAGTCTCTGACAGGGTTTCCATGCAGCCAGTTCGTGGTGATGCTGTTGTGTAGAGTCGGCTGAAGTCAGCAGGTCAGATACGGGCTTCTACAGTCGGCTTATGGAGAAACTCCCTTGCTCTAGAGGATTTAAATGGGAACACCGTCAGGTTCAGTGTTCCCATTGAGCTCAATTTTCCTGGCGGACTGTAAGTGGAGAGAAAGTCTCAAATGCAGCCCAACCCTAGGTCATTAGGGGCTTTAAAAGATTACAGTCAGGACCTTGAATTCTATCTAGTAATAAATGGGGCATTAGCAGAATGTGTGGAGCTCACGATGGCTTTGTACAGTAATGCCCCAAATAAAAAAAAATTAAGTATACCACTTAGATGAAAATTTACTCGGTTTGGTTGAAGGAAAGCAGGGCAGGGAGAAGGCAATGGAAGAAAAACACAGGAAGTTTGTGTTCTTAAGCAGCTTAGCTGGCTGAGCTAGCTAACGGGAGACAGAGTCCTCCCCTTTAAATTAATTGAGCAAATACAATCTTACGTTAATCGACTTGATGATAGTGGATTTTATGTTCAAAATGAGAATCTATCTGCATCTTTCAGACTTGTCATGCTGAAGGTGTAGAATTGTTTGTCCACAAAGTTCTTTTAAGCTGTAATTCTGGTTTGACCCCAGGGACCCTGTGCAACCTTATTTCATGCAGTCCTTAAAATCAAATGATCTTTGTGACAAAGGGTAGTCGCTAAAAAGGACGTTGTAGCATGAAAGGGGGGTATGTGGGCAGCTGCATTTCTAGTTAGCGCTCAAGTCTCCTCCTTTTGGAGATCCACGTTTTATTGACCCTAATTCATTTGTAGAAGAAAAATAAACAGAACTCCAGAACTTATATCTTCTTTCAAAACAGGGTTGAAGGAATTGAACGGAGACTGACAGGAGCGCTTAGCGCTGTGGATATCTATATTCCGTCTTGCCAAAGGGTAAATAGAGGACATTCATTTGTTCATCAACTTCCAAATCTCCTCTCTCCCCCTCCCGAAGGGGGAAGGGAAGAAAAAATAATTTGGAGAAGGGGGTTCTGAATACTTCATATTCTCTTTTGCCCATTTCTCGCAGAGCCAGGCATGAACAATTAAATCTAGGGCTTCCCTGTGGTCTGTGAATAACACAGCACAGTGCTAACCATCAGGGCACAAAGGCAGACAACAAAAGGGGCTTTTTTATTTTTTGTTTACCCTTCAGGACACTGTTTACCTTATCACTGAAGGGGAAGTTATCATCTCATCCCTTTTGGAAATCGTACTGGGTTGATTCAGTACCTCCAGGTATCGGACTGGCTAGTGATGAAGTGGGCATGTCAGCCAGGGGTTAGGGAAGTCATAGTGGGAGCTGTTGCGCTCGCTCTCCCGTCTCACTCCCTCTGTCTTTCCCTCTGCCTCTTGCTCCTTCTCTGTCAAACCATTTTCTCTCTCACTGGCTCTTTGAGCCAGAATGATTTTTTTTCCTTCCCCCTCCCCTCTAAATTTACTTCACAGCAGATTGTCTTGTAGTAAATCACCAAAAACCCAAATAGCACTAAAGCATTCTGATACAACATTAGCATTTGCTTAACAAGCACAAGATAAACATTAAACAAAGAACTGCATTTCTTTATTAGAGGCTGCAAGATACATAATCCATGAGCACAAGAAACATGGGACCCAGTGGATATGCAGATGTGTGTTATTTCATTGGCGCTGGGCGGCCTTGTTAGAAAAGGTTTTCATCTGAAGGCTTGGGGGTGGATAGTTGACTGTCCCTGGTGGGGCTGTAACTAGATACGGAGACTGTTGCAAGCTAGGCTGGGCTCCCTGGTGGATGCGCTGATTGGACAGCCCGAGGAAAACTTGGGAAGCATCAGGAAGTGAACTCAATCACCTTGGGGATGAGAGGGGAGAACCAGATGAAGGCATTTGACTTCTTTTGTAACTCCCACTAAGGACAGATTGCCAGTGCGATCCAGCCTCCATAACTGCAAATCAGGCCCTTTCCCCTATGCCGATTTCATTAGAATGGCCAGCATGGTGCAAAGAGGAGGGAGAAAAAAAAGGTTAGACACAGTAATTTTACAGGCAGGCGGGTACAAAAAAAATCTGCATAATTAAGCAGTCAAGGCTGCTAATAGGGGAGTTTATATGCTCTGGGACCAGGCAAGGGCAGCACATATGGATATAGCACTGGATATTAAATCTACGGCATGCAGACTTACTTCAGGGCCCTTAGAGAAAAGGCTAATTATAGAGAGAGGAATTGTGTTTACTGGTCTGTCTTGGGCAAAGATGTTGAGAGAAGTGCAACCAAGTTTTGCAGTTAGACATGAACAGTCTGTTAATAGAGATATCAAAAATATGTGCTTGTGGTTGCTTCGTATCTAATCAACAGGAAATCACAGATTCCGAGACCCCCTTCTCCCCGTTAAATGACGAGGGGAAAACACATACATATACATATTCCGGATGCAGGATGTGAATGTGTTCATTATTAAATTGCTGGAATTTAATCTGAACCAAGCTCTTTATCATCAATAAATTATATTTAGCAGTTTACCCTAGTTTAGCTACTCCTGTTTAAAAATGTCAGTGCTTCTGGGTATAAGCTCTAAGTCAGCATTTAAATATAAATGGATAATATGAATGGAAGTTGCAACGGGCAGGACTGAGCAGTTAGAGAAAGGGTATGTTTATGTAACAAGTCCTGACGTGGTGGACATTAACATTTCATAATGCAGATCAAAGGTACAGAGAAGACCCAAGAGCCCGCAGTCAGAGGCCCCTAGCAACTGTCTAGTATGCTCCATGAGATGATTTCTCCAAATTAGAAAGACTTAGACTTTTCTTTATCTATATAGATAGATAGAGATATATATTTTTTTAATACTTTCGAAAGTGATTAGCCTTTTTCTAGCTCCCTGCCCACTCCCCAAGGAAAGAAGTGTCTCATTTTACTGAAGGGAGAAGGCTATCAAGGCATTATCAGGAAACAGAGCCTCACATCCATAACCGGTAGGAGAGGCCAGTGCCCACTGCCTGTTTTGATTTAGTATTTTACTGCTTTAGGCTTTTGTCTTTTTTGTGTTTCGATGGAACATACCAAGCTCTACCAGGGTAGCCTGGTTCTGGAGTCCTGGAAAGCAAGAGCGCCCATCAGAAGTCTGCTGTGAGGGCCTCATTCAGCAGGGTATCAGAGCCGCGTGTGAGATGCTGGGTATCCACCAGCACCTTGGGAATTCAGTGTGATCGTGAGGCATTGTGGAGTGTGCAGGAAGAAGCCCTCGGCTTGGCTTCCTTTATTGCATGGGTGGGGAAAAACAAACCAGTATTCAGGGAATTCACTGAAGTTTTGTGTGGAGTCCTGTACCAGCACCACAGTAACATGCAGTGATAATACAGAAATGTGCAAAAAGCAGATCCTGCCCCAAATGCTTGCAAAGGAGCTCTGAGTGCTCACTTTGCAAAGGAAATAACACTTCTCTCATTTGGTACATAACTGCAGGCTGGCCTTCGAACAGTGACTACATCCCAAGCCATGCAGCAGGTGAGCTCAAAGGGTATCAGCCAGGCTGACCATGAAGAATGCTTTGTTTGGGTTTTTTTTGCCCCCGAACTGCCAAGTGAGGCATGGGGAGGAATGCTGGGGCCACCTGGGATCAGCCAGGCTGGTCTGCACTGGGTGGGACTTGTGGCAGGTGGCAATCAAGTGGCAGTCCTGGGGTATCTTGGAGAGCAGAGAATTTCCTTTCCCCACACCTCACCCAAAGTGATAAGTAACTAAATGATATATATTTAGAATGCTGTTGTTTATGTTGCTCATAAGCCGGAAAGCTCAGCATACATCTGAAGCCCTGTTTCTTGAGGGTACCACACTTATGCAGCAGTGACATGGCCAAAGTACATGTCTGTCCGGGTGTCAGTGCTCCCCATTTTGTTCATGTCTGACAGAAGGAGAGAGGGCTCAAGAGAGAGCTGTGCTTCTACACATTTCGTGAGAGTGCAGTTGAGTGGAGGACAGCAATCTGTGTAGTGTTCCCAGAGAGGGAAAAACTGTATGCTGAGATTCAGCCCTTTCTAAACATTAGGGATTCTGTAGTAGAGACCAGAAAAAGAGGACATGGGAGAGACCTTCCATATGTACATTCTTGGACACAGAGTCAATCAGCTGAGAAACACAAATCTGGAGAAAGCAAGTCTGTCTTTCTTTCCTGTTCATGCAGAATTGTTTGCTTGTTTCTAATCTTTGGGTAACTTGTGTTCATCTTCTCTTTCTGCTCAGCTGGGATGCTCTCACTGTACTACAACTTCTTTCCTATTCAGAGCCATCTCACTTGCTGATCTTTACAATAGTTCCCTGCTCCTTTGTTTAGATTTGTAAATTTGACATGGGAACAAACACGTGTGTCCATATGTGTGCACACACTCACTTTTCCACAGTTTACACAGCAGTTAAAAGGATTAATGAAAATCCTAGTCCAGCAATTTTTCCATATGTTTGCAAGAAAATCTGCCTTAAAACATTTACGGGTTGTCTGCAATGATGGTATTAAAGCATCGGCATTGCCCTTTATGAAACACAGTTGTGTTATCAGTTTACGTGTGAATAATATAAAATTGTGGAATATGCTTGTTTTGAGGGCTATTTCAAGAATAAGTTGCAATTGCCAAAAGACAGAATAACTTTTCGCTAGTGAGGAGCAAGTGGATAACCTGTCAATAGTGATGATCTAATGGCAGTCTCCAAGCTGTGCTGTGTCATCAGCCAGCTGTCAATCCCACCAGCGTGTCTCAAAAGCACTAATTGTTGTGATAGTATCAGTGTGAAAGCTGCTAAGAAAAAAACATAGTCCCTTGGTGCTGCTTTGTAAAAGATAGGTTGAGGATCAAAGTTCAGCTTGGCTTGACTGGATTTCATTTTTGCTTGCATAGCTACCTGTTAACACATTACTAAGCACCTAATTGTAGCTGGTTGCATCTGCAGTTATTTTGCTAGTAAAAGACAGCAATCAAGCTGACTGCAGTCTCCTTCGAAAAAGGTATTTGCCAGCTTCTCATAAAAGCATCTTCTCTTCTTCCGTGCAGCCCCATTAGGCTTGGATCAGGGGAAAAATGCCTGCTCCTCCTCATTCAGGTTGATATTAGAGACCTGCTGTGGCTATGGTTTAAGGAATAATTCAAAATTTAAGGAGTAATCCTGCTTAAGTAGTAGTTCAAGCATCATTTCTATATGCAATTTGAAATGCATATGCATGTATCTTTTATTGATGCACATATGTCCATATTGCTGCTCTTCCACCTTCTCTTTCTCCAGTGCAGTTCATTCATTGCTTGATTGTTAAGTCCCGCAAAAGAGCAGAAAGTATTTCTTCTTCTCTTTTGATTAGGAGCTTCAAAGACAGAAATAATATCTGTGTTTAGATAGAGTCTAATATAACACTGGCATTAGAAGAGGTATATAATTTTAACTAGCAGACACCTGTCAGTAATGTTCTCTCAATATTCCTCCACTGTTATTTTTGGCTCCTTTTTGCTCCGTTAATCCACCCATTCCCGTCTCTAAATCCCACTGCTTTTTCCTTCTCATCATCTCAAAGATCTCTCCATTTCTTTCCACTTCTACAGCCAGTTCTCTTATTAGAAGCCAAGTTATATTTCACTTTAACCATGTTGCTCTTCCTCAGAGTAGACAAATGCAGCCACCAAGCTGTTTTTGGATACTGATTTATGTGGTTTACTTACAGTTGTGTTACTCTTACAACTTTATCAAGTATAAGCGTCTTGTGATCGTTTTCAAAGATTTCTATGAAGCCTGCCTACGCTCCCTTGAGATCCTGTACCCGTACCTCTTGTGCTCTTCCAGTACTCACGGCTTTGAACACCTATTTCTTGGGTCATGGGCAATGTTCCATTATCTTTTTTCACAAAGTTCTTGCACTTTGAAGAAATGCTGTCAGGACCCCTGCACAGCTCTACCTTGTCCAGCTTTGTGTCCTCTTCAAAATCTAAGTTCTGCCATTTTTGCCTGGAGTGATCATTTGTTTCAGAAAAAAGAACACAAATATGTGTGCCTTATACAGTGTTGCCAGTCCCATTCTTTTCTGGCTGCTTGTCCACACACAGAGAGGTTCTTCTGGTCTGCGGCCACCCACCTGGAATATAGTATGAGCTGTGGGGAATGGGTAACAAGGCCAGGTGACAGTATATTCTGCTGTTCTTCTCATTCCTTCAAATTCTGACAGGTTACAGCCACAGAACCACTTACCTGCCCGCATCTCTTTTGCTCTCAGACATCTTCAGATGGTCTAGAAAAATACATTTTTAAGAAGATTCAAGTGACTGGGCACTAAGGATTTGGCAAAGCTTATGCAAGCAGCAGGATTTGGGACCCGATCCTGCAGATACTCGGGGCGTTTTACAAAGCCCTGAGTACAGAGAGACGCAAGAGAAGAGAGGCTATATTTATCCTGGTAGGCAACACCAGGGACATGAAAACAATTGACCCCTTTGTTTCTATTTCTCCCCACTTTTGCAACCCTGCCAAGCCTAATTTAGCATCTGTACTCACCTTCCCTGAAGGCAATGCAGCCTTTTACTTGGCTTGAAACTGTTTTCCCAGAAACCTGTATGTCAGCTGGCATAGGGAGAGATTTCTTGGAGAATGGGTGTGTGAGCTGGGCTCTGTGGTTCCTTAGTTTTTCTGCTGCTCTGGGTGTACCTCAGGAGACTAGCAGCCTGATGAATGCATTGTTCTAAAATGTCAAAAGGACCTCTGGGCACAAAGTGTCGCGTCCTTCAAGAACCACCCAACTTGTGCAAAAACAAGAGAGGTGCAGCCATAGGGAAAATGTCAAGCTGGGACTGCATAGCTGCGCGCGTCATTGCCACCAGTAAACAGGATCACTTATTTGACCAGGGTAAAATGAATGCTAAAAATACACGGTGCCCATCCAGTCCTCCCATTCAGTATTGCAACCCTGCTGCTGAGCCAGGGAGTTTTGTCTGCATTTGTGACACATCCTGCATAAATAAATAAATAAATAAATAAATCAGGGAGCATACAGTAGATGCATTTTACTGCCAGAGTGGAACTTCACAAACCTACCAGGGGACCTTTTTGTAATGTTTGTAATGTGCTGCTATCGTGCTTTAGCAAAGAAAAATGTCACTGCTGGGCTTTATTTTTAACAGTCTTTTTTAACATCAATTAATGCAAGCAAATGTAGTGAAGCAGATCTTCCTTTTTATTTATATTTGGGTGAAAGCAGTGATGGGGCTTGGAGGAACGGCATGCATGGGCAGGGGGCAGAGGGGGCAGAAAGGGAGTTTTTTCTGCAGAGAGGTGGAGTTTTTTTTAAAGGTGTGTAAATGCAGATGGGCACCCAGCTTCCACTGGCAGTCACCAAGACTGAGAAATCAAGCTGCCTTTGAATGTATCATTCATACTGCATCTTAAAAAAATACATTACAAAACATGCAGCCGAAGTTATCCAACATGAAAGACTGTATGTTCCATTGGTGTTTGCTCGGCTGAAATCAGTCGACCCCCATGTGCCCTCTTTTTATTGTAAGAGGTAAAATGATCAGGTCACCCTAAGAAGTGACATTTGTTACTTATTGCATGAACCCTGTAAGAGTTATGTCATACTGTATTTCCCTCATGCCTGAAACCATTATACTTGCAGTGGTTTATAGCTTTCTCCTGTTTCTCTAACACAAATGCAAACACACATGCAGGATTGTAGGTAAACTCTTCCCTTCCGACATTGATTTGTTTTGTACTGCTGGGAAGAGACATCACTGCAAACCTTGGCAATGCAACATGCACTTCTTTCACGTGGGCCTTTCATGGAATTAAAGGTGGAAGATACCTGTTATTTGGCAGGTCTTTTTGACTTACCATGATGTGACAGAGTTTTGACGGGCAGAGAGGGCACAGAACGTGGTACTCAAATATAATGTACTGTACATGATGTAATATCTTACCAACACAGTGAACTAAGGGCAAAGCAACAACTTTCATTTGGAATTTTCCTGCTATTGCCACTTTTCACCAAGGCCTTCAGAGTGGTTTATTTTCCGAGAAACGCTGGTGTTTTGGTATGTCGGCCAACTTTCTGTTTGCTGTAGCTCACTTTCAAGTTATTTTTTTTTCTCTTCGTAGCCAGCTTGTTGTTATTTTATCTTTTGGGGGAGAGGAAGGGTGTGTCAGTTGCATATATGAAATGTTGGAAAGAGAAGGCGGCTGGTAGATGGTTTGCAAGTATGGCTCTCAGTTCACTTGCCCCACCTCAGTTTGCTTGCTGCTCTGCGGGTATTCCTCATCAACTATTATTTTCAGTCCTGATCTTTGGCTTCTGGTAGCCAGCTGAACTACAGAGGCTGCCCACCTTTTCTGCTGTATAATTTTCAAGGATTTAACACAGCAATTTTTCTTCTTCTCCGCTGCCATATCATATATCAAGTCCAGCAATCAAACAGAAATGAACATCAACAAAATAACGTTGCTTATTTGTGAAAGTGTCACGGGATCAAAAATCTGCATGCTTCACTCTTAGCAATATGCATTACCAAATCTAACAGTGGGTTCTTGCTGGTCAGAGTGATACACAGAATAGCAAGTGAGTTTGCCCTCCTGCTCTCCTCACCACCCCTTTTTTTTCTTTTTTTGACTTCTAAAATGCCCGTTTTTCCAAATATGACTAGAGAGGTAATACTCGTCCTTGACCTTATTTTCTGTTGTTCAGATCCTGCCTAGTGTTAAATCCCTCCGCTCACCTCCAGGTTTAATCAATTAAAAGTTGCTTCTTGAGTGAGGTGAAGGAGGCAATTGACAGGGCTGGGGGATATATTCTATCTGCTTTACATCTTTGTGTCTCAGATACTTGTTTTCCCCACTTCGTTTGGAGAAAGACTGACAAGTAAGCATAATGTGCCGTGTAAGTACAGAAACTTGCTGCCTGCAAGGTTTGTGATGGAGACGCTTCATTTTAAACAGTCAGGGCTTCCAAGCTATGGCCCTCCAGCTTTCAAAAAGACAAGACCAGGAAAGTTAACTGCACGTCTTGTACAATTCTGTTACAAAATACTTATATTTCATAGTATCATCAAAGAGGTTGATGATGGAAACAAAATGCTGTGGAGCTGGCCTTCGTTACATCATCAGAGTGTACGATACTTAAATGGTAGCTTAAATGAACCTGCTCAGATCTTGGACAAATTGTGATAAAGTTAAGAAATTAAAAATTTGCCCACAGTAAAGATGCCCACAGCATCTTTATAATTCCACGATAGCCCTTCTTTTTTTTTGCAGGCAGTAATGCCTGGGATTGCTCTGTAAAAGGGACGGCTGTCTTCCTGCCAGTCTTCTTTTCCCTGACTAAATGTGAAAAAGCTGGGTCCAGAAGTACTTTGTGTGTCTCCTTCCATTCTACTGCTTATTCTTCAACTGTGTCAACAGTATGTGTGGATAAATAAAATATCAAGAATGCTGGTATCATCTTCCTTTTCCCCTTTCCCTCCTCTAACTTATAATAATGTGGGGCAAAGGTCTACTTAACATAACACAGTTACGATAACTAGTACATTTGTATTTCTGCTATGATGAGAGGTCTGCTGTAGTGAGACTCATCCACTGTTGCTGCTTCTTCTCAGCAGTGTTAATTATTCTTCAGGCTCGTGTAGCGTGTGTATGGAAACACAAAATAAGCGATCAGGGAGTAGGATATTTTTGGTTTTATTTGTTGTGTCAGTGACACTTCCACTCTGACACAAACTCACAGCACAACACTCCTGATCTGTAATGAGGTTGTATCCCAGGATGTGTATTAAAAGCACTAAATAGTCCCTTGCTTATTCAGAATCCTCATTTATCTGAATTAATTTTGTGTCCCCCATTTCATTTGGGTAAATTAGGTTTCACAGTTTCACAATTTGATCACAAGTCTCACAATGTTCAGTGTTTCTTTTTCAACCTGAGCCCCTGAAATGACAGTACTGCATCAAAATCTCTGTCTTCATTGTAAAAAAAATCCAATACTCGCTTTCCTTGTTACAGAGAAGCCCTCTGAAGGGGCAACTGCCCAAACTTGAAGGCCCAGTGCAGAATTCCAGGCATACACTCGGTTAAATCGCATGATTTTTAACCCATTCTCCCGATTTTGCAGCACTTGGCTTTAATAAATTTGGTTTCAGCGACTGCTAGACACCTTGTGCACGTACCCACAGCACCATAGGCCTGGACCCAGTCAGCTTTGGGTGGCGCGGAAGGAGCCCCACAAATTCGGAGGCAGGGGCAGCACAGTTCTCCCGTGAGCCTGGGTGGCCCACAGGTGTAACTGAGTGGGGATCAGCTCTGAGCTCCAGCCTCTCGCTCTCTCGGGAAGGGATTTCACCAGAGGTGTGACTGCCGTGCGGGGGTGGGCAGCCTGTGTCGCCCTGCGCGAACCTCCTGGCCGTACTAAGAGGCGGCTGGAGGCCAGTCCAGCCCTCACAGCCGTGCGGAGCTCTGCCACTGCCCCCCGAGACCTCTGTGCCCACAAGGAGGGACTGCCCGCGGCGGGGGGGAGAGGGAGCTCCGTGCGCGGCGCCTTGCGGCTCCCACCCGAGGAGCGGGCAGGCTGGCCGCGCAGCCCACCGCCCGCCAGGGCCGAGGCGCGGGTGCCGCGGCCCGGGTCCCGCGGGGGCGCCTCCGNCAGCGGCTGAGCCGGCTCCTGAAAAGGAAAGGTGTTGAGTAATGCGTTTCGGGGAGACGGCTGGGGAGGGGGGGGTGAAAGAGAGGGAGAGGGGGAATTTGGCACTTGCCCAGACCCCCGGGGAAAGACGCGGGGTGGAAGAAACGCCGGCAAAACGCCGCGTCTCTTGAGCCCCCTCCTCCCCGCTCCTGCTGAGTGTGGTTTGAATCCTCCTCCCTTTCTTCTTGGGTTCCTCTTTTTTCCCCTACCTCTTCTTATTTAAATGAACAGACACACACACACAATGAAAACTCAGTGGGCCTTTTGGAGAGTATTTCAGCCAACAAATGTGGTCTTGCAAGTTAGTTATTAGCGTGTGTCTTAGTAAAAGGCTAATGCCTTACAGTGGTCAGCCACCTCTCCCTTGCTGTTACAGGCATGTTTTTCATATCGCATTTCAGATTTCCTCAGAGTCTCACAAGTGTTTTTTGGTTTTTCAGTGATGTTAATCACCTCATAGTCATTTAATGTCACGCCACATTTTTCTCCAGCTCTATAAGTTTTATCTGGAGAGGATATACACTGACCTGACAGCCTATACATTTATTTTTCTCATCATAGTGCTGTATTTTTTTCCTTTGGTAATATAGTTTGATGCCTTATAACCTGCTGTTCGTTTTAATTGCTTATTGTTATTAATTATATAGTGGTAACATTGCTGGCTTGAGACATTTGGCTGTAAAAATACATCTATCATTATTGCCATTGGATCTGCACTAAATTACCTAAGCTCTGTCTGGAAATGAATGTTTCTCTGCATTTCTTCAGTGAAATTTGAATGAGGGTTAAATCAAGACCTTCTTGTGCCTCTTCGCCTCCAGCTAGGTTTCATGCCCTTGTCCTGCTTCTGCTCACCACCTCTTCTCCTCCATCTGCCTTTTCGGTCTATCCCCTTTTTTCTTTATTGTTGCTACTGCGTCTGTTCTTCTTCCCCAACCAATCTTTGCCTGTCAATGTTACATCTCTTTTCAGCCAACTCTTCTCTGTTTCTTCTACTCTGTTGGTTTTCCTCTTTTTCCCCTTATTGTTTCATGTTCATAACTTTGCCATTCCGCTACCTGAAAGTTCACTGGAGAGGGAGGATGTTCTTGGGTGCCACTCCTCAATTGCTAGCATGGTGGGAAATGATGCCTTTGCTTCAGTGAGGAATTAGGTTTGATGAAGAAGTGGAATGTATCTGTAAAAGTAGCATTTAGAATTTTTTTTAAAAAAGCCAACCCACAAACATGTAACGAAGAGAGGAAAAATAACTAATTGGCCCTCGTTATTCTCTTATCCACAAACAAAGAACTTTTAATACAGAAATCCCAACAGCTGTTTGTTCAGCTCAGTGTGAAGTCTTAGTACCAGCAGAGAAAGTGGGAAGGAGAGTGGAGTAGGTTTAGAATGAAGTCTGTCCCTTTTTTGATATGTGAGCCCAAAGCTGCTTGCTTGCTTTGTAGCAGGATCAAAGAGATAGGGAAAGGTTAGTGCAAATTAAAATTGAGCTTTCTCATGCTTTCCTAAATAAAACAGCAAATTAAGTCAGATGAGCAATATAAATAATACTTTATGTTAAATGGAGCTTTATCATTTTAATACATTGCTGTACAAGAAGATCTCCCCTAACTGGCAAAGCAGTTTGCTTGGGTGAAAAGAATCTAATTAAATGCCCAATTATCAGCATAGACCTAAGGGCCTTAATGGCCTGAACCACTTCTTCCTCCCTGATTTTTCTGAGGGCTGGGGAGAGGAGGTGGAGGTTAAGAGGAAAGAAAGCAGGAAGTTGATACACCCTAAATGAGTTTAAGAGCTGGATCAATATCCCAGCAATTGCTGCTCATTTCAAAGTGTCCCTCACCTATGTAAGAAGATGCCAAATAATCTTTGACTCATGTAATTGCATTCAGATTTGGAAAAAATCATCAATAGTATCAGTTGTATTAGAAAATATGAGAAGCACTGTTATTTCTTTACACTATCAATTCAAATATCTAGTAATACAGGAAAGCCCTGCCCTATCCTATCCTATCCTACTCTTTTTTTCCATTTTCCTTTTTTCTTCCCCTTCTTTAAAGACTAAGCAGGCAATTCTTTGTAGGTTGGATAAACAGAATTTCAGCATTTAGACACTTTTATCTTCCAGACATCTAATAGCTTCATGCCAAAAGAAGGAAGGCAACTCTGACCCTTTTCTATACTCAGAACAAAAGAAATACCTGATGAGAGTTGTGTACAAAACATAGTTTCTACTGCTGGTCCACTGTGATGTGGAATTAATATTGACGCTTTGATTGTTTCCATGCAAGAAGATGTTTCCCCAGTAGCCCTAAATTTAGAACAGGTTGCATTTAGTTTATGCAACATGAAATATCCTCTCCTAGTTTAACAATTTGTGTTTTCTTTGTACAATACTTTAAAGTAGATACACCTGTACTTCCACCAGTTCCAGAAGTCCCAGATGGGTGGGCAATACTGGTAGGTATTTAACATCAAAAAACAGAGAAAGCTGGTTCTCCAACCAGAACACAAGAACAAGAAAAAGAAACAGTGAACAAAAATATTAAAATTAAATGAACAATGCTAAAAAAGCCAGAAGTTTTTACTTATATTTTACTGTTCTTAATTCTTCTGAATATGAATGTGACATTTTTATTAGCTTTTCCCCCTACAGTTTGATTAAATTGTTAATAACTACTTTGCTCAGGCAATCTCTGAGCCATTCAAATTGTAATTTTACTTTACTAGAGAAGGTTTGGTCCAAAAAACTTTTTTGTTGGAAAGAAATAGGCTCTTAGCTCATGGAAAAGAACAAAGAAAAACTTAATTCTGATCTTAATGCTGACACTGTGTTCATAAAAATGGGCAGATTAAGCAGGGCCTGATTCTTCATCCACTTGAATTTAGTAAGAGTTTTCATGCTCTGTTTAGGGTGGGAAAACAGACATTTAGCAGCTCTGGGGTTTGGTTTCTTTATCTGTAATATGCAGATAATAATCTGTATCTCACTGTGCAGTGTAAAGATGGAGGGCTTGACCTTGCACACTTTGGCAGAATTTATTCCCACAAAAAGTCTAGACATGAGTCTGGTAAGACAGGAGGCCTGAGTTAGTTATGCCAGCATTTGAAGGATCAGTCTCCAAGTTTTTAATCAGTGAGCACTAAATGCTTTTTGAAAAGGTAAACGTTGAGCTGGATCATCTGTCTACAAATAACTCATACCACTCAGCTTATTCCTACTGGTTTAAATTTCTTTTTATATCCCATGGTAAAATTGTTTCCAAAATAAGCTCTATCACATGGGATTTTATTGCAGTGATGAAGTGTAACCTTGTAATGTGTATAGCTACGTGATGCAACACAGACTTTTTTTTGAACAAATTTTAATACCTTTTCCTGGTGCAGTTACAGACAAGGAGTAGCAAATTATGCATGTCCCATCAGTTGGTGAATAGCCCTGTTGCTGAATTCCTGAACTCTCTCCTGGTAGCCAGTTGCCCAGAAAATGCTGTTCTTTGATGAAGAGGGTATTTGCTGCATTTAAATCATTCTTACTTGAGCTGATAACATGACAGTTATTAAGAAATAGACCCTGCCAGTTGCCCTTCTTTTATTTTCATCCAGCCTCACCAAAGCCAGACAATTCATGGCTTTAATAGAACATACAAGGCACATGTGGTAAGAAGAGTTCACTTACAAGCCGCCAAAGTGAGTGCAACCAAGCAAAAAAGTGAACAGTTGGTGAAGTGAAATGCATCCCTTGCTTCAGACAAAAATACAGTGGAATGAAAGATGCAGTAGACTGGCTTTCCTTTAAGCAGATCTAATTTCAAAATCTGGCCCTGGAGAGATGAACTTTTGCTTTAATTGAGGAGGTGGATCCCAGCTCTTTGTCACTCCATCAATCAGCACCCTTTGCTGTAGCTCTAGCAATATGCTGCAGAAGGCTGTAGGATTTATTTCCTGCGTGTAGAATAAGGCTTCCTACCTGGTGCTACTGGGAGCCAGCGTGGCCTGGCCTCAGCAGTACAGTGCATATCCCATCCTCTTCCTGCTAACATTGGCCAGTGTCCTTTAAGAGTCATAGCCTGGTCTCTACTTTCCCCTTGGGAGGCTACAGTTGTTGGTGACTCGAGAGTTCAGGATTGTTCTTTACATCTTGTCCACCTCCTTCCTCAGGCAGGGGCAGAGCCTTGCCAAAAATAATTCTGAACTGAAAAAAAGCAAGGGGAGAGATGTTGCTCAGGTTGCAGCCTGATGTGTCGAGTTTCCCAGTCTCTAGCTAACATCATGATTTTTGTTAAAAGTGGTATTAAGGGTAAACACAGACCACCATGCAGGCCTGCCTATGCAAGCAGTAGTCTGTGGCACAACAGGGAAATGCAGGATAACAGTGCCAAGAGGGTGAGGAAAATATTTCGTTCCCCCGCCCTGCCGATTCCATACATGTGGTGATCTGCCCTGGACACTGCAGGAGAAACACAGGTGTACTTTCCATCCAATCCTCCATCCTGTCCCATCAGGATTGAACCGTTAGTTAGGACTTTAAAAAACCCTGGTTTTCCATGGCAGACTGTTCTCACAGCTGTAAATTCCAGCTGTATTCTTTTTCCTGCTGCAAATTCCAGCTGTATGCTTTGCCTTTACTATGTCTCCTTCTTTATCACTATATTCCCATGCTTTTCATGTCAGCTTCCAAAATTAACACCGTGGTGGATAGTGTCTTTCATGGGGGGGGTTGTGATAATGTTTGAGAAATTGAAAATGATGGAAGCACTATTACAATCAGGGAGAAATTATGAACGTGGTGCTGGAGACCACGGTTCAGGCACTGTTTCGTTTCAGCTTCCAGGCTTGGAAGGGGTGTTGTGTGTTCCTTAGCAGGTGAGGAGACTTGTCACGCACTTACTTGCCATAGTGGGCCCTAAGACCGAATTTCGAGCAGGAATGAGATTGTCTCTAGTGGCACAGAGAGGCTGATGAGTGTGTGGGTGTGTAGCTGGTAGAATTAAAAGGAGGCAGACAACCACAGCGCTATAAACTAGGAGGCACGGATGGCTGTGTACTCTGCAAATTATAGTGTTGTACGATGTATTTTGTCCTTCCCTGGTTTTCAGTGTGAGATGTTGTAGCCGAGGGGTTAGCTGTCATCCATGGCGTTCCTTCCTTACTCCTCAGATCTCTGGCTTATAAATGTGTGCTGCAAAATTAACTTGGGGAAGAGTGGAAGCAATGTGAAGAAGGAGAAATTGGTTTAGGGGCATGGTTTGCTTGGTAAAAAAAAATTATAAAGAAAACACATTGAATGTGGGAGCTGTGCATGCTTTAGACCTGAAAAAAATACAGGGACTGCAGGCCATTTCTTTCCTGTGTTGTATGTGGAGGGCAGAGTTTACACTACTTCTTAGCAGATGCTTTTTAAGCATGGACCCAGCCTTGTGATGATTTACCAGGAGGACATCATCATCTTTGGACCTTTGCCTATAGATTTATTCAGAGTAAAAGGCAGAAGGATCCTTCTGGACAATCTTGAGGGTGAATAAGAGAAAGACTTACTTATAAACTGTTACAAATTGGTACTCGGTAGTGGCTGTAGTGTTGATCAGACAATATAAGAGGGCCCCCAGTGGTTACCGACTTAACAGCTGCATGTAAGTCAGCCAGTGAACATTTGCTTGTAGCTGCTCTGGCTTTGTTTTTATTGAAGAGCAAGAAGCATGAAGATGGGACACACAGTCTAGAGGCTGCTTAAAGGGTTTCACTTGTTTAAAGTGTATATTGAAATGTCAGGGCCTTCCATGAAATGAACGAGTTGTGCGTTGAGTTGGTAACACAAATTGGGCCAGGTCATCTAAAGCAGTGTCTTAAGTGGGGGTGCAGGTGGGGGGATCTCACCTGCCGTACAAGTAACTCAATAACTCTGCAACATGGGTAGCCAGTGCAAAGACAGAAGCTCCCCAAACGTAAGTATATGCCCAGCACGAAGACTGATTTTGTTTGCTTTTATAGCTGGTTATCAAGTTAGTTGCTGAGGTAATGGGCTGCACCTCAATTAAAATCTACCTACCCCCATTGAAACATTTAGTATTTGTGTAAATATTAAACATTTATATGAATATTAAATGCATTTATTTAGAATTGATTCATGTTTATATTTTCCCGCTATCTGAATGAAGATTACAAATGGAAAGCAATTTACTTATGCAGAAATTCTGCATGCATCAAACTCATTTGTCTACCAGCAGTGGGTAAACCATCCTCATCCATGTTGCGCGGTCTTAACCATGTCCAAACTCATATCCTAACCATGTAAGGGCAACAGTAAGCAGCAGTTCTGCGCTGTACAGTGGGTACTTTGTTCTTGCCTTCCTTGTGGAGTTGTTGGATCCATAATGTGAAGGACGTGCTGACTTGTTTTACGATGTACAACATCAGGGAATGCAGTGCATGGTTTTCTGTTAGATTTGGAAAAGTGCAGGCTTTATATTAAAGGTTCATTTCTTTTTCATCGTTCAGCTAACTCATTTGCACTGTAATGTACTTTCCTATTCCTCCTCCTGATAGTTGCTGCTTTTATACCTATTTTGCAAGCCATATTTTTAGTCTAATCCATACAGCAGTTGTCTAAAATTCCATAGCATTGCTTATTTCTTACCTATAACTCTTAATAAAAAATAGGGCTGTGCCAACCTATTATATCCTTAATAGAATATTCTAATGGTTATTAAATCAATTGACTCTGAATCTCACTTTAATAAATGAGTCAGACAGTATTTTCCAATTACTGTCAGCCACCACCTTTCCAAAGAGCAGATTATTTTGATTGAATTTTTTAAAGCTGTTCAGCACTTTTTTTTTCTTTTTTTTTTCCTTTTTTTCCCTGAGTAAGAGCAAAGAGCAGTAGCTCTGTTCTGCAGGGAAGGAGAGCCTCTTGGACTGTATCTGACACTCCATTCCATTTCAGATTTATCCCAAATGGAAACTGAAAATGTGACATTTCACCAGCCCTTTATTTATTAATGATACCATACTTTGCACTTTCATAGCACCCTATCAAACTGTTTGCTAAACATGAAGAGCTAGACAGGGGCCAGCGTGTAAACAGAGCCTTTTGCATCCTCTTTCCACATCTGGCACCTTTGCAAGAGCTGCCACACCCTGGCTCTTTCATGCCGGTGGGAGACGAAATGCTGGCCGTGCTTTTGAATTCTCTATGGAGAGCAGAGCAGGGACAAAGCCTTGTTCTCTCATCCTTCTGCAGTGCTGTGTGACCCAAGCAAGCAGGCAGTTGTGTGCCTGGACATGTTACCGTAAATCTTTTCAAAGGCAGATGGCAGTGATTCTGGATCTTCTGTGTATGGTAGCTAGTCCTGGACTCTTTTCCAGCTCTACTGTCCCAGTTGTATTAAAAGTCTTAAGGGATACTAATTAGGTCAGCCTATTAAAGTAGAAATTAAAAATTAACACCTCTTCTTTAGAGATGGGTAGTCTGAGAAGCACAGGCCATACTGTCATGCCCAAGGTGATAAGAGTAACTCAGTGTCAGAGTTTGGAACGGAACCCAGCGCTCCTGGGTCTTCTGCCAGTACAGTAACCTTATCTGTCTCCCTTAAATTTAAATCATGCTGGTCTCACATTCTTGAATTCAAGGACTGGAACCTTGCCTTTTGTTCCGAGGATGTAGCACAGAGCAGGTGATGTGCACAAAATGGGTGAAAAAGAGGGGGGGTGGGGATAACTCCCTGAACAGTGGGACTTAGGAAAAAAATTATTCTATTAGTTATACAAATGTAGTCATGTTTTAAATGCGGTCTTTAGAACTAGGAGACTAAAAACATTTTATTTTTAAGAGAAAGCTTGGATTCTGCACAAACTGATGTCTCTTGCCTGGGGAAGTTTCCCATCTGCCCCAGGCGAGTGGGTGAGGGGATTTTTCAAACCCTGTTTATAAGCCTTTAGGAAAATCGCATTTGCAACATACAGTAATCAAAGTGGTTTTGATGTTTGTGACCAGGAGATCGCCTCAGATCTGAGTGATATGGGAAATACAATAGGGTCACATTTAATGGGGTTCAATTCTTCTTGAACAAGTACAAATACTGTGTAACTAAAATTAGTTTTGCTTCAGCATCAGGAGTGCATGGCTTTCTTCCTACTTTTTCCTCATTAGCTAAGGTAATGGAAAGAGAAAAAAGCCGCCTCTGCCTTCTGTAGCTCCATACAAAAATATTTCTTTTTAGGAAGTCTGTCTCCTCTGGAATGTTTGAAGAAGTCCCCGTTCAGTGTTCCCATGCTCAAGAATGATTAGCGTGGTTCACTTACACTTTGCCAACAGTAACTCTGTGATTTGAGAATTGGCATTGATTATCTTCACTTTGACATGTGGAAGATCCTGAGATGGAGCTCCCTTTGTCCTAATTGCTTTGACTGTGTGTATCAGCACAAACAGTCTGATGAAGAAACTTCACCCTACTGGCTTTCTAGCCCATAATTACCCTTTGTGGGGACTTGCACCATCTTCAGAACTATCTGTTTGGTAGTGACTATGGCAAGGATCTGGATGTAGGAGAAATTATCTGATCACGTGTGGCAGCCTGTACATTCCTCGTAATTGATTTGCAAGTTGAGGGAAGAAGAGGCATTTGTATATGGTTTGTTGATCCTTCCTCCTCTTGTCAGTACGCTGTTCTGCAGCTTTGCCCACAGCTGTGGGTTGCTGCCTGTTGGGAGAGCGCAGCATACAGCCTGCCTTGGAGGATGCAGCCGTCTCTGTTAGATGTAGACTGGTGCGTGCCAGGTTCTTTTTCCCTCATGCTCCCTTGGTGGTGCTTGCATGGGCCATACTTCTCTTCTCTCAGCAGTAGCAAAAGCAGAACACACTGGAAGGGTTTGTCAGTGAAAAACCCCAAATCCCAGGCAACTCTTGAGAATCCACTAAAATTTTCCCTGCTAAGGAAATAGTTAGCATATATTTGATAAACGGTTGCTAATTTACATATGAAGAGCTGGTAAAGGTGTCACCTTCCTGATGAGAATGTGTCACCTACCCCTAATCTGCCCCTGGGAGTGTGTTGTACAGAATACGTTCAGCCAGCAGTGCCTGACTGCCAGTGTGACTGGCTGGATGGGACACGTGCCTCAGCAGCCTGTGCTCCGCTGCTGCAGTGGCAGTAGTCCGTGGGCACGGGATCGGTGGGACCACTGGCCTTTTTCAGCTGACTCCCAGAGCAGGCCTGCCATTTCACACCCCTCTGATAGCTTTTCAGTGTGTGGAGGTAGGCAGGAACATTGAACATTGCTTTAATGAAGCATTGGGTAGAGGATGAAGGGAAGTCTGCAGTTTGCTGAGCGAGCACGCAGGCGGCGCTCGGCCATGTTTGTCTATAGCCGTGGCACCACTCTGTTGCGTTACGACTGACAGGAAGACAGGAGAGTTGAAAAAATGGCCACGTGCCAGTGTGTCCATTTTAAAGAGCCAAAATGGAGTCCTACATTCCTCTCCCAGTCACTACGTGAGAAACATGGGTTTACCATGAAAGGCAATGGAGTCACTGTGTATATGAAAATTATGAGAGCTAGCTGTTCAGTGGAGAGAGAGCTCCCCAGTTACAGACTGTTGTCAGGGCAGAAATTTTTGTAGTCAGTGTGTTTTTATCTGTTTACTCCAAAGGAGACACCCTGCCACCCAGTCACGATTTTGTGTAAATCTTTTGGCTTTGTTGGGTTTTGTTGGCCCCTTACCTTCTCATTATGAAGAGCTCTGACACCTCGTAGAAAACCACACGACGGTAGTTTTCCGTAGTCCCACCTGCAGAACGGCCACCACCGCCGGGCTTAGCTTGCGCTGTCTAAAGCCCACAAATTCCCACTCTTTGCTAAAGATGCCGTGACTTACGTGAAGGCTAAATTTAGCATTTGGACTAATAAGAAGTGAAAGCTGAGGGCAACCGTTGAAATTTTTTCAATTCTGGTAAGTTACCAAGGATCATTTTGAGAGGGCCTGTGGCCCCACTCAGCTACACAAGCACCGTGTCATGTTTTCTTTACATCGGTGGGCAGGATTGTTGTGTGCGGTACAAAACGTTGTCTCTGCTGTCACCATCTACGGCAACTGCCAACCGTAAACGTCCGTCATTACGGTCGCTAATCACTGCAGGCAGCGCTCTATTTGGCAGGAGGTGTTCGGGGTGGGGAGGGCGCTCTCCTAAATCACTCCTTTTCACCTGAGAAACGGTAGGGAGCTGTGCCAGTCGCCAAGCATTTTATTCCCGCTTGATTTTTAATAATCAGATACAGTATTTACCTGCGAGATCAATGCTACTCGTGTAGCACACCGGTGACATACAGAAGGACCTTTTCTAAGCTGCGCTGTGGGAATTGAGGCCTCTGCAGCAGGGCTGGAAGCCACTTCTTACCTAGCAACTGTTTCTAAGTAGGACAGCCGTTGACTGCCCTCATGGCGGGGTGGATGAATCCTGCAGCACCCTCAGGAAGGGAACCTGGTGCCAGGCACCAGCCGGCCTTCGGAGGACAATGGGAGGAAGTGGAGGAACAAGCGGCGGGGAGTGGGAAGGGTTTTAAAGCTGCAGGACCTTGACGGGAAAGCTGTGTCAGGAGACGCACGGAGACTTTTCTGAGCTGTTAAGAGGAGAAATGCAAATAAAGGGAAAAAAAATCTAGGATTGTCAGAAAGGGAGCTGGGAAAACCTGCGGCTTGCAAAAGGTTTCGCGAATGCCCCTGGGACTGGAAACGTGGAGCAGGAGTGATGTGAGGGTATAAACTACCCTCCCCTGTCACGGTGTTTTTACGAGAAACGCCACATCAGCCAGAGTGCCAAAAATGTGTGCGTTCGCAGTTCTTACCCATGATAGGCAGGATGATGTGTGATCAGCGTTAAATTCCTCACGCGCTGTTTTGCAAACGTACTCGGTCGTGATCGGGTGACTGCTAAGAGATGATGTTTCAGGTCCCACTCATCATTTCCTTCCGAAGTCTAATGCTCTGCATTCCTGTTCGGTGGTAATTGTATGTGGAAAATCTGTGCTTTTAATGCCCAGTTAAGCTTTGTACATTCTGAAACCTTCCAGGTAAAAGAACACGTTAGCAGCCATAGGTGCTATGGGGCATCCGGTTTCCTGAGCTTAGGAAAACAAAAAAATCTCTTGGACTGGTGCTTTACTGGTAAAGGCTGTGGTGAATTTCACTTTCCGTTTGATTTCTCCTGCAGATGAAGGACTGAACCACGAATGCAAACTCTGCAATCAGACGTTCGACTCTCCTGCCAAACTTCAGTGCCACCTGATAGAGCACAGCTTTGAAGGCATGGGGGGCACTTTCAAATGTCCGGTGTGCTTTACAGGTAGGAGGCGATCACTGCTTGTCCCAGTCATGCCCTTAGCTTGCGTGTGCAGAACTCCACTTACAACTGTGTCATGTGCTGGCTTTAGGTCAGTTTTAAGAGGAAACATTACATTTGTGCTCATTGGTAATACTGATTAGAAATCGTTTAGAAAGCTGAGCTTCTTGGAAGGTCAGGCATCCATCTGTAAGAACTGCATTTCAGGCTCTTCTATCGGAAGTTTGAGTTTCTTATAATTACAGAAGTGATAGTCTGTTACCTTCCACGGTATCATGTTCATTACCTTCACGTTCCAAACTTGCCAAGGTTAAAACTGCCCATAAATTTGTGCTTTAAAGCTACAGATGTTTCATCTAAAATGATATAATTCAGAGCAGAACTTGGCCCCATGGGCAAGGGCTGCTAGGCATAGCCTGTGCAACAGCATTCTCCTCTGATCAGGTAAGAAAGCCCACTTGCATGTGTTTGTTGGCTTGTGGTGAGAAGAAACACCCTTGTAATGTGCTTTAGAAAGCAAACCATGCTGTCTTGCCACAAGTCAAGTTCTGCTCTCCCCTGACACAAGTCTAAGTGTGGAATAATCCTCCCCAAGTCAGTGGTGTTATTCAGTAGTAAAACCCAAGTGAGAAAATAACTTGACCCAGTAGGGCTAAGCACTGCAGTGTTTGGGCCATAATGAGGAACAGAAAAATGCTGTTGTTGGAAATGAAAACACATTAAAAGGATGCCTACAGAGTTGTTGTGAGTCTTTTTAAGGACTTCTTAATAGAACATTTCATAAAATGATAACCTAAAACATAAGCGTTAATATGTAGCTTACATGCCCAGTTTTGCTTTACAAGATGAAAATCAAAGATAATCACAAACATGACAAAACACACTTTGGGTATTCTCGCATCAATGGCATGCTAATTCTGGAAGCCATTCAAGGTTTCTGTTCTCCATTAATGGGAGTGAAGGATTTTCATTGATAGGCAAATAGACCCTTTAATACCTTCATTTTACTTCTCTTTGTTTGGCAGCTCCCCTCCCAATAAAACCTAAGTGTGCGCTACAGAGGAAAATTAAAGTTGAATTTTTCATCTCTCAGATACAGTGGCTGGTGATGATTATTACCTCACTGTGTTCAGGTTTCACACATCTCTGTGGGTTATAAAATTAAAAAAATACATAGTTCATCTTCATTGTACAGCTTGTCATAGTAATGTCTGAGTGTGCATAGTACTGCTGTAAACAATTTGCCTGTTAGGCATCTGTGTTCAATGATTATTTCAGTTAGGCCTTTTTTTTGTTTTTTAGTTTTATTACTGATTCTACTAATTCTTTTCCCTTGTCTTTGTGTACACATTATGAGGTGATCTTTTTTAGTGTAATGCCATGGGTCTTCGATTTCCAAGTTCGGGGGAGTTGCAAGCACAATATAAAAACTTGCATATATGAGGAGTACCCACTGATGGTTCTCCTTGTGAGCAAGATCCCTGATAAAACTAATCCTTTAATGTTTGAGCCAGTAGCCTTGTAAAATGTGTTAAAGAGTATGGAGATAAGTCGATTCCAATCTGTGTGAAACACTTTTTCCTTTTTGCTGATGGGGTAAATAGACACCGAGCATTAATCATAAACAATGGTGTTTCATTAGCAATATGCCATTAAATTATTTCAGCATGTCTTGCTAGAATATTAACAAGAAGTAAAAATCACCAATATAAGTTTTATATGGAAAATGGAATCTGATCTTTTTTTTTTTTTCAGGGTAATGAGAAATGTGATTAAAATGTATGACTCAGAAGAACAATATTCTGATGGTTTTTGTTGCCTTGCAATTAGAATAATTTTAATGATTAGGAGTGGAGTCAAAGTCAAATGCCAGCATCTTTAATAAATCCTTTCCCTGCCTATACAGATTAATATTGTAGATGCAAACTTTTTTAGGTCACAGTGCACCAGGCATCCATCAGAAGTCAGTGCTGCCAACCCAAACACTGCCTCTGGCATATACAATTTAATTATTAATAGTATGTCTCCTAGGTAAACTGTTACACAGTCTTAGGGCCTTGTTTTGTAGTCATTAAAATTGAACATGTTTATATTATTGAAACCCTTGCATTCAGTGTGTAGGCAGAGTTGATCTTAAAGTATCCAAAGAGAATTTACCTGCAGTTCTGTTTCACATTTATAGACATTGCCCCAGTGTAGCTGTGGGATATAATTTTTAGCATTAACACATTTAAATACAGAGCTGTTTGTTAGCTTTAACTTTAGGCACACAGTGTAAACAGGACTTTGGCATCTGTGCTTTTCAAACCTGTTGGTTACTAGGAAATAAGTTTTGTGTGTGTTCAATCAAAGTGCAGTAAGCATGAAAAAATAATTCTAAAGAGAAAATGGCATTTTTAAATTCTTTAAATTTGAAATCTTCATTGGTTGTCCTGTTAGGGTCTTTTTTTTTTCTTTGTTTATCTGTTTCAATTAATTCATTTTAGAAGAAGGATCACACTTTGTAGATAAGTAGTGTTCGTTGGTACCCATTATAGCAACAGTGTAATGTGAAATCAGAGTGCCCCAGCCTAATTTTACCTCTTGGAATTGCTGAGTGTTAATGGGAAATTATAAAAAGCTCCTCACTTGCAATATGAAATAATGAAAAGCTTGTTGTTTGTCTAATATTCCAGTGTTTGTCCAAGCAAACAAGTTGCAGCAGCATATTTTCTCAGCTCATGGACAAGAGGACAAGATCTATGACTGTACACAGTGTCCACAGAAGTTCTTCTTCCAAACAGAGCTGCAGGTACCACACTTGTTACCTGGGGGTTATAACAGCATTATGTATTTGATAGCTGAGTTAAAGCTTTACTTGCCGTGACCTCTTCTGATACTTGCTCATCATCAGGATGGGAATGAGGGAAGGACAAGAGAAATTGCAGTTGATTCAACCCATGCTGCTTCAAAAAGGTGCTGGCAGAAAGCCACCTGGTACAGACCTGAATTTTGGGAGTCACCTTTGGATGCTTGCTCTGTAGGTTGTTGCAGCTCAAGATATTCTTGAAGAGAGAGAAATGGGCATCCTATTTTTCTGTTTGATATCCATAAAACATTTACTTAAGCAGTGAAGTGGAAAATAAGTATTCTTTTGTCTCTAAATGTGAAAAGCTAAGCACTGAAGTAGGAGTGTAGGGATGGAGCAAGGGGGATGAGGGGGGAAGCAGACAGAATTTATCTTGGTTTACCTGCTGGCCATTTTCCATAAATACTAACTTGGTGGCAAAAAAAAATAATAGGGTCAAATGAATGGTACACTTGTCTTCTTGTGTGCTGTTGTCAGACTTGTAATGATACTGTTTACTAATGGTAAACAAAAGGACAGAGAGGATGAAATAAATGTTGAACAAGATCTGAAAATGATTTTGGATGAAGGGATTATTTACTATGTATTAACATTCTGCACTGCTTGTCTGGAAATGGGAAGTGGTGGTGTGTTATTCCTGATGTGGTATTACACCTTGAGACAGCATCAGAAGATTGTTTCTAAATTATTTTAGTTTATATTGACAGAGGAAAAATTTTCAGGGTCTCTGATGGTCTATAGGGATGGAACAAGGAGAAGTATTTGTACAGTAAGGCCTTTCCTACACCGTCCACCATGTGATTTTCATTTGGCATGAAGAGATTTTTCAGCACTTAAGGTTTTTCAATAGTTTTTTATAGCATGGGCCCCCATCTCTAAGTCCTTTGACTGAGGTGTCCACAATTAATTTTGCTTTGGACCAGAGCTGGATTTCACCTCATCAACAGAGGCAAAAGGCTAGTGAGGCATGTGCACATGTATGCCCATTTAGTATTTCACTTACTGAAAGTTTCACACACTGAAAACCTGATATTAATGTTTGGCATGACGATATGAAATATTTTGTTGGAGAAAAAAGAAATCAGAGCGATTAAACCATGCATGAATTCATTGTGTGGCCGATTGGTATTTATATCAAGTGCACTGCATTTTCTCTTTCCTAATTTCATAAAATCATAGAATCGTTTAGGTTGGAAAAGACCTTTAGGTCAAGTCCAACTGTTAACCTAGCACTGCCAAGTCCACCACTAAACCATGTCCCTAAGTGCCTCATCTACCCGTCTTTTAAATACCTCCAGGGATGGTGACTCGACCACTTGCCTGGGCAGCCTGTTCCAATGCTTGACAACCCTTTCGCTGGAGAAGTTTTTCCTAATATCCAATCTAAACCTCCCCTGGCGCAATTTGAGGCCATTTCCTCCTGTCCTATCACTTGTTACTTGGGAGAAGAGACCGACACCCACCTCACTACAACCTCCTTTCAGGTAGTTGTAGAGGGCAATGAGGTCTCCCCTCAGCCTCCTCTTCTCCAGGCTAAACAGCCCCAGTTCCCTCAGCTGCTCCTCATAAGACTCTAGACCCTTCAGCAGCTTCGTTGCCCTTCTTTGGACACGCTCCAGCACCTCAATGTCTTCCTTGTACTGAGGGGCCTAAAACTGAACACAGTGTTCGTGGTGTGGCCTCACCAGTGCCGACTACAGGGGACAATCACTTCCCTAGTCCTGCTCGTCACACTATTTCTGATACAGGCCAGGATGCTATTGGCTTTCTTGGCCACCTGAGCACACTGCTGGCTCATATTCAGCTGGCTGTCAACCAGCACCCCCAGGTCCTTTTCTGCTGGGCAGCTTTCCAGCCACTCTTCCCCAAGCCTGTAGCGTTGCATGGGGTTGTTGTGACCCAAGTGCAGGACCCAGCACTTAGCCTTGTGGAACCTCATACAGTTGGCTTCGGCCCATTGATCCAGCCTGTCCAGATCCCTCTGTAGAGCCTTCCTACCCTCAAGCAGATCAACACTCTTGCCCAACTTGGTGTCGTCTGCAAACTTACTGAGGGTGCACTCAATCCCCTCATCCAGATCATTGGTGAAGAGATTAAACAGAACTGGCCCCAGTAATGAGCCCTGGGGAACACTACTTGTGACTGGCCACCAACTGGATTTAACTCCATTCACCACAACTCTTTGGGCCCGGCCATCCAGCCAGTTTTTTTACCCAGTGAAGAGTACATCCATCCAAGCCATGAGCAGCCAGTTTCTCCACAAGAATGCTGTGGGAAACGGTGTCAAAGACCTTACTAAAGTCCGGGTAGACAACATCCACAGCCTTTCCCTCATCCACTAAGTGGGTCACCTTGTCATAGAAGGAGATCAGGTTAGTCAAGCAGGACCTGCCTTTCATAAATCCATGTTGACTGGACCTGACCAGCTGGTTGTCCTGTACATGTTGCGTGATGGCACTCAAGATGATCTGCTGCATAACCTTCCCCAGAACCGAGGTCAGACTGACAGGCCTGTAGTTCCCCAGATCCTCCTTCCAGCCCTTCTTGTAGATGGGCATCACATTTGCTAACTTCCAGTCAACTGGCACCTCCCCAGTTAGCCAGGACTGATGATAAAGGATGGAAAGTGGCTTGGTGAGCGCTTCCGCCAGCTCCCCCAGTACCCTTGGGTGGATCGCACCCGGCCCTATAGACTTGTGTGTGTCTAGTGGTGTAGCAGGTCACTAACCATTTCCCCTTGGATTATGGGGGCTTCATTTTGCTCCCTGGCTCAGGGGGTGGGTACCGGGAGAACAACTGGTCTGACTATTAAAGAGTGAGGCAAAGAAGGCATTAAGTACTTCAGCCTTTTCCTCATCCTTTGTCACTATGTTTCCCCCCCGCACCCAATAAAGGATGGAGATTCTCCTTAGTTCTCCTTTTGTTGCTAATGTATTTATAGAAATATTTTTTATTGTCTTTTACAGCCGTAGCCAGATTAAGTTCTAGTTGGGCTTTGGCCCTTCTAATTTTCTCCGTGCATAACCTCACAAGATCCTTGTAGTCCTCCTGAGTTGCCTCCCCTTCTTCCAAAGGTCATAAACTCTCCTTTTTTTCCCAAGTTCTAGCCAAAGCTCTCTGTTCAGCCAGGCCGGTCTTCTTCCCTGCCGGCTTGTCTTTTGGCACATGGGAACAGCCTGCTCCTGCGCCTTTAAGATTTCCTTCTTGAAGAATATCCAGCCTTCCTGGACTCCTTTGCCCTTCAGGACTGTCTCCCAAAGGACTCTGTCAGCCAGGCTCCTAAACAGTCTAAAGTCTGCCCTCCGGAAGTCCAAG